>JAODKC010000001.1:44907434-44919791 GCA_026777985.1 Mormyrops attenuatus | reverse complement strand
CTTTCTATTTTCAGTGCCTGTTCCCCACACTACCACCCCACCATCCCCCCCCCGGGGGGGGGGGGGCGCCCCCCAAACCCAAGTGACATTTCGCATAGTTCAAAACATCATTATAAACTAGCTTGAAAAACCATCCAATATTACTTTAGCTAGGCTGTCAATATATCGAAGACCGGCATATAACAGCTATAGTACGTTATTATGAAACGATTTTTATGGCAGGTCGGCAGAGTAACTCCTGCCGGATTGGCTTCGCAGGCCTGCAATGGTAAAAGTCGTCTGCGCTATGATTTCAATACAAGCATAGTCAGCCACACCTTTGCATTATTACCTGCGCGGAAGTAAAGGGGCAAGGTTACATACAAGCATGTCTGGAGATCGCACACTGTAGGTTCTACCTTCGTAACACAGGTAAGCTCGTCTTATCTATTCCCGGGTACAGATACTGTTCTTAGGAGTGAAAAACAGGGTATTAAAATATGAAACTGGTTTTCACTCTCTAAAAAATCTCTGACAGAAACACCCGCGAAGATCAATGGAGATTGTCCTGCTGAGCCTGAGTTTTATTCTTCTGTACAGTCTCAGCGTCGTGGGAGGTAAGGAGCGCACCAAACTATTTCGGTCATTTTAAAATTAAAACGTGTAGCCTTTTAAAATGCGATTACTTGTATTCAATTGTAAGTACGTTGCTGGGTCGCCTTTAGAGATACTTTAGATGCACTCTTGCGGCTGAATCGCTTTACCGAAAGAAACGACGCTGAAGCTGGCTCCTTATTCGCATCTCCTTATTCGGATTTTCCGGACCACCTTAAATGCTTCGCAGCCAAATGCAATAACGCGATTGCTCTTGTAGGGGGATCATTTTGATACCTTTAACCTCTCTGTGCCAGGCAAATATCAACTTCTCAGTACACATCAGGTATTCCACTATATAGAAAATGTGACATTGTCCTGGCGCAGACTGATTTAATGCTTAAAAATCAGATGGAAACAAGGCATGTCATACTATAGTGCACAATGGTGTGAATGAGAAGCCAGGTTTCCATGCCCATTTTAATGCCATAAACCCATTTTCAAATCTATATAAATGTGATTAAAGCAGGATAGCAACAGGATAAAATTAAATTTTGGAATCCTGGTTTCTCATTCACACCATTGTGCACTATAGTATGACATGCCCTGTTTCCATCTGATTTTAAAAGCATTAAATCAGTCTGTGCCAGGACAATGTCTCATTTTCTATATAGTTGGGTACCTGATGTATACTGAGAAGTTTGACATTTGCCTGGCACAGAAACGTTAAAGGTATTAAAATGACACCCCTACAGGCGCAATCGCGTCATTGCATTTGGCTGCGAAGCATTTAAGGTGGACTGGAAAATCCGACTAAGGAGCTGCGAATAAGTCGCCAACTTCAGCCTCGTCCGAAAGAAACAATTCACTAGCGCTTTAGTTATAACTCGGATGGCATAATCTGGTCTTTAAAGTGTTCAGATTTTGAAATTTCAAAGTGCTGATAGCACGACAGTAACGACCAAGAAAGCTACGTTTACGTCGACCATACAAGAACAATTAGGCTACTGTCAAACATCAATGCGTTTTCGGTTATTTAAATAGCGAGGTACAGTCATTAAAGATAAACATCCAACTTATTACGCGATGCGTGCCGTTAAAAAGGCAACAGTTTCGGAGAACAATAGAATTTTTGTTTGAATTATGGCTTTCAAAATCACGCTTCGGTTTGTATAAATATTGTACCTTTTTGTTTTGGATGGTCAGGGACCTGCTCCGTTGGAAGCGTGGTGACCTGTAACGGCTGTCTGCGGCTGGGTCCTCAGTGCGCCTGGTGCGCGCAAGAGGTGGGTCGCCGACTGCCGCCACACGAATACTGGTATATTAAGTATATAACTATTACGGGATGAGGAATAGTATTAGGATGTGGCGTAGATATATCTAGATCACCTCTTACCCCGTGTTGGATAAGTGTGTCCAATATGGAAATATTTCTGTATGTCGCAGTTTAACCCCTGCCACTATATATATTCCGTAATTGCTGTGTTGAGAGTTTGTTAATGACTCTCTGAGTGGTTTGTAGCTCAGAAGGTTATGGATGTGTGCCTGTGTTAGAAAGGTCATGGGTTTGAATCCCATGGGTGGTAGACTAGTAATATTGCCACTGGGCCCTTGAGCAAGGCCCTTAGCACTAATGCTAAGGGGGGCACTGTTTGCCTTTGTTCACTTGTCACTTTGAAGAATAGTGTCTCCCATAAAATGTAATTTAAATTGCAAGTTAAATTAACAATGTCAGTACAGCTGTGACCCTGCATTACACCTCAACTGTAGCATTTGGAAGTACCAAGTCCCATCTCCACCTTGCAGAACTTCACGGACAGGTTTTCTGTCAGCGAGAGATGTGACACGGTGGAGATCCTGGAACAGAAGGGGTGCAGCCTGGAGCTCATCGAGTTTCCTGTAACTAGTGTTTGGATCCATCAGGATGAGCCAGTGGGGAAAAGCGAAGGGACTGCCAACGTCACTCAGATATCGCCACAAAAAATGTCCATGAGCGTGAGAACAGGTATAACTCATTTTCACGACGGTTAGAACGTGGTTTTTAATTCATTTGCCATTTGATGAGCTCCATAAGAACTATTTACTCAACACGATGTTAGACACAGAGTGTAAACTGTTTACTACTAAAGATGCGAGAGATAAAGTGAGATAAGATTACTAACGTGCAGTTTTTTTTTCTTTCACTTTGACCTTATTGAGCAGGGGTACTAAATAATTTTTCCCCGATGTCCAAATTTTATCAGCCATTGAAAGTGAAGATCTGCACCCCCCCTCTATAAATGTTGCCAACCTGGGGCAGAGGTGGGGAGGGGGGATGCCCCCCTCGGTAAATTTTGCCAACTGGCCTGGGGTCACCCTCTGTAAATCTCGCTTGGAGGGGTTGACCAGGCAGCCCTGGTTACATTGTGTTTCTGTTCATCATTTGAATACCCCTGTTACATGAGCTACTGGCATGGATGTCAAAGCTATATAGGCATTGGCTGCAGAGGCACAGATATGTTATCTTTTCAATATGTAATTATACACAGTATGTGAAAATGTAATTACAATGTAACTTAGGACCCCCTGGGCTGAGGATTTGATTTCAGCCTTGGCTCTGGAGTTTGCCTGTTCTCTCCATGTGGAGTTTGCTTGTTTGCTCCGTGTGGAGTTTGCATGTTCTCTCCGTGTGGAGTTTGCATGTTCTCTCCAAGTTCCTCCAGTTTTTTTCAGGCTACTCCAGTTAACTCTTGTAGTCAAAGGGTGTGCAGTTACGTGAACTGGTGCCACTAAACAGCACATAATGTGTGAGTGTGTCCCCAGTGATGGACTGGCATCCCATCTGGTGGTCCCCCATCCAGGCTTAGTATGAACCTACCTAGGATAAGTGCCTATTGCAGATGAGATGACAATGATTCCTTCACTACTCTCTTGTCGTTTTGCTGGATTTTGTCTCAAGGGGGCAAAAAAATTGTATTTGTGATTTCTGGCAGGAAGTGAGGTCACATTCCAAATCCACGTCCAGCAGACAGAGGACTATCCCGTGGACATTTACTACCTGATGGACCTGTCTGCATCGATGTTTGATGATCTGCAGATGATTAAAAACTTGGGAACCACCCTATCCAAGGAGATGGCCAAACTGACAAGTAAATTCAGGCTGGGCTTTGGATCGTTTGTCGAGAAACCGGTCCTCCCTTTTATTAAAACCATGCCTGCAGATTTAGAGAACCCCTGCAGGTACTCCCTCCCGAACATGTTTGGCCAATCAGAAGCAGGCTGAAATTCATTATTCATTAGCCATCATTGTCATTACAGTCATTTGCCATTATCTAGACTAGCAATATTGACTTTTGTTTCTTTCATTAAAGGAGAGTTCTACCAAAATTTGATCATCTCGTATATAACACATGATTGTTTCCTGAAGAAATATCTGACATCAGATAAACTGTATTTTACTTCTCTGTTAAATAACATAATAAATTTGAATACAGTCAGACCTTGGACATTCGCAAGGTTAGGTTCCAGAACCCGTCGCGAATGACGAGGATTCGTGGATGTTTGGTAGAGTCACTAAAATGGTAATATGTGCTTATTTCTATAGTTAAACCCTAAATATGACCCCAGTCGTAATCCCAAAACACTTTCATTTCATTTAAAAGTTAGCTTAATACATTACCTTTAAAAAAAAAAAAAATGTTTGATGTAAAAATAGAGTACAGTATCGCCTAACGGATATTTGTCACACTAGCACATTTTCAGTACAGTATACTAATGTTACCCCTACCAATTCATAGAACACGGCATTGGCTGCCGTTTTCCTTTGCAGTCACAGTAAGGTAATATGAGTAAACGAACCCTTTCAGTGTTTATAGCAAATTCATCTCGAGAGGGAAACCCGGGAAACATTTGCTATATACGTAAACATTAGCACCTTTCAAGAAATTTGTGCGTTGAATTTACGTTAAGGTGTACTTACTATTACAAAATAGTAAATTAACTATTCTCTAATACTTATGTAACCATTAGCGTTCCAAGGGGAATAAACTTTGCGAATCGGATTCGCATCTTGTAAAGGTACAGTACAGTATGTACATAAAAAGGAACGTTTGCATAAGAAAGCCACGTTTTTAAAGGGATTTTTAAACTGATTTATAGTGTGTGTCTTGAACGTTACCCAAAAACACAGTACATGGCTAGTAGAAGCATGAAAACTTATAAACCACTACGAAAATTAAACATAAACAGTTCTGTAGGGTTTTTCGAGATGTGCGGAAAAATCGCGGATGCAAATAAGTTCAGTTCCAATAAAATTTTCGCGGATCTGTGAATTTGCCAATCACGAAGCGCGAATGCACGAGGGCTGACTGTACTTTGTTTTTGATTTGTACATCACTCTTGGTAGCTGGCTATTTTACATAGGTCTCTGAACAGATAGCTTAAATTACATTTAAATTACATTAACTCCACGTTACTTCCAGAAGATAAATGCCTCTCAGTGATGCCAGGGATTTACTTTTTAGCTTGATATTTGTGTCTTATTCATTTTGGATACATAGTAAATCTTATGATGATCAATAAATCAGTTAGGGTCTTTGTGGTGGAATTCCCTTTTAAGTCTGAAACAGTGATAATTGCATGGTGTCCTTGATTTTCAGTCTTCTCCTCTAACTCTGACTCTCACTGTCCTCAGCTACTTTGGCATCAGTTGCCTGCCCACGTTCGGATACAAGCACGTGCTGCCGCTCACCACCGACATGGAGAAATTCAATGAAATCATAAAAGGCCAAAAGGTCTCGGCCAACGTCGACGATCCAGAATGTGGCTTTGATGCTATCATGCAAGCGGCCGTGTGTGGGGTGAGAGAGAGCTCATTGATTGTTCCACTACTGAACTGACACCTTTAATCTATTTATTGAAATTATAGCAGAATAATGACAATCTCGTGAAAATGCAGCAGGGAGTGTTATTATCTTGCAGCTCTTCTAGTTTGCAGACAGATCTAGACTTGGCTTCATGGGGCTTGCAACTCTGCATTGCAACCCTGATGGCATGAGTGGTTAGTAAAGCAGGGACGTGAACCTATGGCCTTCTGGACACCAGTTCAACTCACCAATGTGCCCACTGTCAAATATACAGCTTAATTTCTCGCTGTGCCCATTTTCAAGAAATTTGTATTTATTAATATAGCAGACACTTTAATCCAAAGTACCATCTGAGATAGTGCCCCTAGAGAAATCTGGTTCGAGGGCCCAACAGTGACAACACTCTGTCAGACACAGAATTTGGACCAGTGGCGTAGAATCCTGATCCGCAGATTTTAAATTTCCGCCTCTAACAGGGGCGGGCTCACAGGAGCACTGGCCTCAGCTGGAAGCTGATTGGCTCCCAGAGTGTTCCCTCCCCTGTCACTCAGTGATTCAAAATATATCATTGGCTAGTGCTAAGGTTGACCCTTCTCTATGCCCCCCGACCTTTAAAAACATCCTAAAATCACCCCTGTCTTCTAACCTACCAAAACCATCTCTGTGCTTTAGGAGAAGATTGGCTGGAGGAATGACTCTATGCACCTGGTGGTGTTTGTTAGCGACGCTGACTCGCACTTCGGAATGGACAGCAAGATGTCGGGCATAGTGATCCCCAATGACGGAAAGTGTCACCTGGACGACAGAAACGAGTATTCCAAATCTACTGTCCTGGTAAGACAATGCCACAATACAGCATTCTGGAATGCCCTGATGCAGGTAATCCTTTGTATTACTATTGGCCAGTTTCGACATTCACACACCTATCTGATCTGGCACTTGTTCCCACTGTTCGTGCCATAATCATTCTCAGGTTGAGTTCTTTTTGTGGGCTGAGAGTTTATCTGAACTGGAAGGGTAAACAGTAAGTCTGTTTGTGTTCCGTCTCCGATTCATAGCCGTTCTTTTCACAAACCCCAGGAGTACCCAACTCTTGGACAGCTCATCGACAAGCTGGTAGAAAACAATATCCTTCTGATATTTGCTGTCACTAGCAAGCAGAAGAGTAATTATGAGGTGAGCTGTGCCACTACTGTGAACTGAATTCTAACGTGTCTGTTTGAATTGTGTCAATGTGTTTCTGCTCCTAGGGTTTTTAATTTGGGCAACAAATCTGGTTTGTCGGTGCATAGCAGGTCCTGAAATACAAGTATTTTACTAAGGCAAGGGTGTATCTCGATAGCTGTGAATAATTATGGCCAATTACACCCATAGTCATATATGTAGTGCGCTAATGGGGATGTGGGGGTCAGAGAGTTCAGTGCGGCGTCTTTGTGCATGTGCTGTGACGCACAGATGTTTCTTGTTATCTTCTAGTATGAACACGGCCGTGCAGTGACAGCCTCATAGATTAACTTAAGCTAATGTAGGCGTGGGAAAAAAAACTTTAGACGCTTCAGTGCTTGAGAGTTTACGATGAAATGTGACACATCATATTTATTTCGCAGATACTTTTATTAAAATGACGTACAGTTTTTGAGCTGGCAGGGTCAGACACTCCCTGGAGCCACTGAGGGCTGAAGGCCATGCTCAGGGGCCTGACAGTGAAATCAGTCTGCTGAGCCTGGGCTTTGAACTAGCAACCTTCAGATCACAGTCTCAGGGCCCAAATGAAATGGGACACACGCTGCTCAGCCCTGTTTCTTTATGTTGCCTGAACCCTTCATCAGCGCATGTACGAGATCACGCTTGTTTCATGTGCCCTTTCCAGAACTATGCCAAGCTCATCCCTGGGGCTACTGTCGGAGTCCTTGCCGACAACTCCCAGAACATCCTGGAGCTGATTGTGAATGCTTATAAAGTAAGACGGCACCGTCTGTTTGCATGTGTCAGTTCCTCTGCTTGTGGCATATAGCATCAACAGCAGCGAAAGCGGGAAATTAAACTGGAGTCAAACGAGTCTCGTCATCTGAAAAAAACCACATGTCTGGGACCCAGAAATGGAAGAAACTGGAAACTTCCATGAGAACAAATTTTCAGCTTCTTATTTTTTTCTTCCACTAAGTATTCCTGTATCCCTGTGTCTCCACCTGCTTGTTGATTGGTCTTTTCATTAAGCCCCGCCTCCAGAGACTTCCATATAGCCACGAGTAGGGACTTCCGTCATGACCTCCCCCCTTTCTCCGTTTCTCCAAAGCAAAATCTGATCCAGGCCCACCCGGGAATCGGGAGGAAAGCCAGGGGAGCGTCTGTGAGCTTCCA
The DNA here is from genome assembly GCA_026777985.1 of Mormyrops attenuatus. Lineage (NCBI taxonomy): Eukaryota > Metazoa > Chordata > Actinopteri > Osteoglossiformes > Mormyridae > Mormyrops > Mormyrops attenuatus. The sequence goes on along the minus strand of JAODKC010000001.1, from coordinate 44,912,013 downwards.
CACACTTTGATTTGTCGCTTTGCAGGAGCTGCGGTCGGAGATCGAGCTGGAGGTCCTGGGTGACACGGAGGGCCTGCAGATCTCCTTCACGGCTGTGTGTCACGACGGCAGTGTGCTGCCTGGACAGAAGCGCTGCTCCAATGTCAAGGTCGGAGACATGGTGAGTGACTCCTCCAGAATCTTTAATTAAAACAGGGTTTTGGGGCATTTTAATTTGTCATTGTGTAAGTGGGTTACACAAGTGCAATGAAATTTAACTTTGTTCACTTACAATTAGCCCAGACCACCTTAAATCCGACTAGTTTATTCTGCTAACCCAAAAATCTGCCTTTGCGATACAAGCCCCTGGTCAGGGTTGTAGTGTATTATAATGAATGCTATAGATATACAGTAAGTATAATTTGGTGGCTCAGTGGTTGAGATTTGATTCCCATCTCCTGATTTGTGTGTGTGGAATATGTATGCTCTCCCCATGTGTACATACTTTTCTTTCTCTCTCGTTTACTAACGTCAGCTGAGGTTGAGGTTGATAGCTGAGCAATCAGGTAATGGTGCCAAGGGGACGCCTTATGGTGTCTCAGATGAATCAGCATTTGCACAGTAATGCAGTGACCACAGTACATGGTAGAGGTCTGGCCTCTAGGTTTCTTTTCAGTTGGACCAGATTAATTAGACTAGGGGTTCTCCTACTTTTTGATCAAGGTTTCGCATCACATTTTTTCCGAGTTCTAGAACAGTTTACAATAACAAAACAGCATTTCATGAACTTTAATGAATTAATAACTTTCGATACACACATGAATATATAACAGTACTGGAATTTTTTTTTTTTACACTCACAGATCGTTTCAACTGTGTCATGGGGGTGGACGGGTGGTTATGACATTTTATGTGTTTGTGAACATGTTATCCCTATTTATGTTAACATGCTGATTCATCAGGTGAATTAACTTGTGGTTCGGTCCGACTTTGAGAATCCCTGGTGTAGGCGATCCTTGACTTAGAGTAGGGCTCCAGCAAAATCTGGGGCCTGGTTGGCAAAACAGGAGCCTGGCCCTCCTTGGGAAACATGGAATGGGCCAGTCGATCTCCAGCTTCCCCTGGCACCTCATGCGCTGATTGGCGGATTATTGATATTACATAATTTTTAGTTCTCTCTTGTTTCTCTTTGGGCTCCAAAAAAAAGCTCAAGTGGACCCGCTTGCCCCCCAGCCATGCTAGCCCATGTGAGCTAGTATCTGGTCACTTCAAGTGCAAACCGTTGTGAATACCCAGCCCGGCGGTTCTGCCTCGCAGGTGTCCTTCAATGTGACGGTGGAGCTGTCCGAGTGTAAGTCGGGTCCCAAGCACTTCACCGTGAAGCCGGTGGGATTCCAGGATGCACTGGAGGTGCAGCTGGAGGCGCTCTGCGAGTGCGACTGCCAGCGGCGGCCTGAGCCCCGCAGCAGCCTGTGTAGTGGCGGCCGGGGGGCTCTCCAGTGCGGAACGTGCCTGTGCGATGCCGGCTACATGGGCCCACACTGCGAGTGCACCGAGGAGAGCGTGCAGAGCAGCAGCTGCAAGGCGCACCCCGAGGCAGAGTCCTGCAACGGCCAGGGCGAGTGCTACTGTGGCCAGTGCGTCTGCAACCCCTCCAACTTCGGCCGCATCTATGGTGCCTACTGCGAGTGCAACGACTTCTCCTGCGTCCGCTTCCGTGGTGACATCTGTGGAGGTAGGGGGTGTGGGCCTGGAGGCCCCAAACGAAGATCTGACCAACCAAGAGCATTACCTTTTTTAGGCAATAGTAAAATAACTCCAGATACTCAAATTACTTCAGCAGTTTCCTTTAAGAATCAATCTATCCATCTATCCATCTACCTATCTATCTATCTATCTATCTATCTATCTATCTATCTATCTATCTATCTATCTATGTCTGTATGTATCTATCTACAGTATGTGTCAAAATCTGGATACCCCTGCTTTTATTGCATTTGTCTATATTTTGCCTGTGTCATTCACCTTATAATAAAAGGCCTTGAGGCAATGAAGTACTGCATATCAAATATGGCAACGATCAAGAGAAGTGTTCAACATATCAAAATTTTCTTCGGTTTTAGACTCTTTAAAATAGACCCTTTAGTGTCGATGACTGGACTGCAGACTCTTGCCATTCTCTCAACCAGCTTCTGCTTTTCTATCAGGGCTGAAGGAGTTTCCACAAGTTCTGGGCACAAGTTGGCTACTCTGGCCTTCGATACAACTCATTCCAAAGCAGCTCTGTAGGGTTTAGCTTGGGGGATTGCGGGGGCCAGGTCATCTGTCACAGCCCTCCACCAATTAACCTTCTTGGCGAAATAAAACAGTACTTACTTAACCTTTAGATGTGCTTAAGGTTGTTACCTTGTTGAAAAGTAAATGATTTTCAGTAGGTGTGTCCAGACTTTTGACAGGTATTGTATCTATCATCTTTTTATCTAAATTAAATCATGAGGGTTTCATATACGGGAGCTATAGAGGCACTGTTGTTTCATGCCTCTAGGGTTGAACTTTGCATGTGTTCTCGCACAGTCCACAAACATGCAGTTACTTGCGGTACTGCCTCTGAAGGGCACATTGTGTGTGAGTACGTGTCTGAATGTGTGTGCCCTGTGGTCTCCTGGCATCCTCTCCATGCCCTTACTTCCTGGGAAAGACTCCAGGCTGCCCGTACACCTGCACCGGATAAGCGCTTATGGGATATGGCTGGAATATCCACACTAAGATATTTGTCAAAGACTTAACTAGATCAGTAATACTTGTTTATAAGTGGTATATACACTACCAGTCAAACGTTTTGCATACACTGAGATTTTCTACATTTGTATGTCACTCACTTAACATTTACTAAAAATGCACTCAATATTCTTTGCTACCAAATTAATTTACAGTATGTTCACCATTTCAGTACCTTTATTAGCAAGAAAATGCCATACCTTTGATTCATTAAAGTAACCTCCTTTAGCAGTTATAACAGCAGAGAAAATTCTACGCATTCTTTCTATGAGGGACATTAATTACTGCTTTGTTTCATGGGATGGAACAGTTTACTAGTGCATTTAAAGTTAAAGAACGGCCTAGAGTTTGACTATGCTATCACCACAACACCAGTTAATTGGATGTCAGACATACACATATTTTCATTTATAGTCGTTCACTCAACCTTCCGATGCTTAACATGAATGAAAAATCTGCAGTTTATGAAATAAATGGAAAAGTAGTAAAAAGCTGTGGTGTGCAAAAACTTTTGACTAGTGGTGTATAATTTATAATGTAGCATTGTCAGTGATATGTGCTTCCGTGATCGTCATGCATGGCCGTCGCATGTATTTCTATGCAGGACACGGGGACTGCGACTGCGGCCAATGCGCGTGCCACCCGGGCTGGATGGGCGAGTACTGTAACTGCAGCAGCAGCACGGATACATGCCTGTCAGCAGAAGGGGCGCTCTGCAGCGGCCGGGGGACGTGCGTCTGTGGGAAGTGCATGTGCTCTGTGCCCGGGGCATCAGGGCGGACCTGCGAGCGATGTCCCACCTGTGGGGATAACTGTACCCTCTTTAGGTGAGGCCCCACCATCGACAGTTGGGGTGGGGGGGTCATCAGGCAGCAGATCCCCATGCCTGGTAACCTGGGAGGGGAGGGGGCATGTAAGTCAGCTCCTCAGCAGCCACTTCATCTGTGTTTTTCTGATACGATAAAACGGTTCACATGCCAGCTGTAATTGTTTACTCTGGAAATTTTATGTAATTGTTTATTCTGGATATTTAATGTAATTGTTTATTCTGGATATTTAATGTAATTGTTTATTCTGGATATCCCGTTACTGGAATTTGTGACATGCGCTAGCAGTAATGTTTAAGGTACAGTGGTCATTTGGATCACTTATAACCAAAATCCAGACACCCCCTCCTGCTCCCCCTCTCTTAGAAATACCCCTAGAAAGGTCTTCCTGTCTGTCAGGTCCTTCAGCAGTATTCGTGTTTACATCTGTCCCCTGAGCATCTCTGAACACAGTGCGAATCCAACATGTGAACTTTCATCCGTTTAATGGACCTGCCACATGGGATCTGCTTGACATCGCTTGCATTTCATCATCAGGAAAATTGTGGAATGTTGTGGACCTCTTTGGGTGGAGTTTAAAAGCATTTTCTTTGCTCTGGTTTGCATGGGGGAGGGGGGTGCAATAGGCATGACTGTCCTTGTGCTTCCCACCAGGGGCTGCGTCGAGTGTCACCTGCAAGACAAGGACCCCCCCGAGGACTGTCACCTCAAGTGCAGCGTCCCTCACGTCTCTGTCAACCGCACTGCAGGTCTCTATGTGCCAGCCGCTTCGGGCAGGGGCCACGGCCGACCTGAATCGACACCATAGCTGTTTCCATGGCAATCTCCCCACATTGGTGTAGGAGAGGATTTCATACTGGGGGAAACACAACTTAATCATTTAAATACAAAGGTCTATTTGTTGACAGATGACTGAATTCAAATTAAATCTTGGGGGTACGGGGGGGGGGGGGGGGGGGGGGGGGGGGGGGGGGGGGGGGGGGGGGGGGGGGGGG
>JAODKC010000001.1:44895094-44907334 GCA_026777985.1 Mormyrops attenuatus | reverse complement strand
CCCCCCGGGTTCTAGTGCCCTCATCTCCTCATTCAGGAGTGAATCATAGCGGTTTGCATTGAAGATGTGATGTGTGGTTTAGTAATAGCTAGTAGCGGTAATTTAAGCACAGACATGGGGCGCCACTTTAAACCCTTTACACGGGTCAGAGATCTACAGGAACACCACCCTGCCAACTCTGATGACCCTTTATAAACCTGGTCACCCCTTCAAAAACTATAGATTTGTTCGCCTGACTCTCCACAAAGGGGAACATATTATTTACCGTGTCGTACAGACGGGCTTTTTGTTGGCCAACTGAATGCTAGGCCCTGGCCCTTTGAACGGTGCTTATTATCACTCCATTCACGCTAATGCAAGCTGAGAGGTGTATCTGATGGGAGAAGCTGATGAACCATACATCTCCCAGCAACATTTGGTTTTGTTGCCAAGTCTTTCACATGGAAATCGCTGCAGCCGAAGGAAGAAAAAAAGACTATCTTCTTACACTTGGACAAAGACTAAACAGTAAGGGATGTTAGAGATAGAAACGCTACACAGCGTCTTTTTTTGTTGTATTCTAGATAAAGTTTCAGAGTATGATGTGAGCCAGTCTGTCACTTGTACCCTGAGGACGGAGAAAGACTGCGTCCTTTCATTCGGACTGGTGACAGGAGAGCACGGCAACGTCATCTACAACCCCAAACTATCCGGTGAGTTCACAAACCTCTCACACATTCAATCCTTCTAGCTGGCCACCCCAGGGCAAACAGTGTCATACATATGAGTGTGTAATATATAATTGTACATCCATTGCTTCCCAAGCGCTTAATGAACTAACTATTTTAAAAAAAAAACATGAGCGATCTAGCTTTCGGTAACATCAAAAGTTCTGTTTTAACACAGGAGCCAAACAAAATTTATGGCTACTAAGGATTTCAGAGTAGTGCCCCAGGGCTCTTTAAACACAGAGCGCGTTATGCAAGAACAACCGCCTGGAAGAAAAAGAGGAGAGGAAAAAAAACACAGAAAACATCGTTCTCCACGCCATTTCAATACTCGCACAGTGCAGTGGTGTGAAAAAGTGGATCAGTGACTCAGATTGCCTGTAGTGTGTGATTTGCCCAGGCTGTCACCTGCCTTGTGTCCTGTGCTTCCTGGGACAGACACCAGGATCACATGGTTCAGCATGAAACCAGTGTTTTGCGACTCTTTCAGACTGCCCCAAGCCCCCCAACATTGAAATGATAGTGCTGGGTGTGTCACTATCTGTCCTCACCATCGGCCTCATACTGCTGGGGATCTGGAAGCTGCTCGTGTCTGTCCACGACCGGAAAGAAGTGGCCAAATTTGAGGCAGAAAGGGCCCAGGCAAAATGGCCAGTGGTACGTCACCCCCTCACGACCCCATGTCACATGTCCCCCCACCACAAGAAGCAGCTGGATATCGAAATAACAGACTATGCTTCTTTATCTTTCAGGGTACGAACCCGCTCTTCAGAAGCTCGACGTCGACCTTTAAAAATGTGACGTACAAAAATAACGACAGGCAGAAAGTGGATATTTTACTGGATGGATATTGAGCCCTTTCCTACAACGTCTTTGATGAACTTCAGAATTATTATTATTATTTTTTTTGCTGTGAGCATTTAAATTTTCAGGGACGTGAAGAAATCAGTCACTACTACTGATGCAAATGTTTGCTGGAACACTGGAATATCACTGTTTTTTTTTTAGCTCCTTTTCTCGGTCAGAGACTGTACTGCATCGTTTTGTGTGTGGCGTTCGTCACTATTTGTATAGAAAAGTTTAAGAAATCTTAGCTGCGATCCTCGAGGCTGAGCCTTGAATTGTCGTAAACTGGACACTTTTTATTTAGTAATATTTGTGTTAATAAATCTTAAGTTTGATGATGCTGCTGTTTTAAGATTGTTTCTGTTGTCTGATTAACGATCTAATCGTTAGCTAGTAAAAGACTAGTTTTTACTGGTGTGCCATATTGAAAACAAGCCTAACTTAGTTACACTCCACCTGATTACACAGCATAGTCTCCCCTTTGAAAATGGCTGCCGGTGTCAAAATGCAGTCTTCTGTCGCGAGCTGGTATAAACAATTTCATTCTGGGGTTTCCTGAAAGAAGGACTCTGCGTCCAGTTTAGCACTTGCTTATGGGTATACCATCTGTGATAACAATGTGTGAGCGGCCTCCGATCAGAGGGAGCTCGACAGAACCCCACAGGTCCGGGAGGCGTGTTCGCAGGCAGCCAGGAAGGCGAAGCCCCGCTGCTCGCCCCGCCCATGACACACGAATGGCATCAGGTTTGGAAAATGGACTGCGATTACATATGCTTGGAATGAACTGCTGCGGAGGACACGCCCCCAACCAAGTCCTATGATTGGTTAAAGACGCACCCTGGTGGGAGGGGACTCAGGACAACGTGGGCACGGATTGGTGGCCGTTCTCATTGCCAGGCTGTTGTAACGATATTAAGTTACATTGACGTTCACCTTTTCCCTAAACCTGAAGATGTTGATCAGAAATTCATGAGAAAACGAGTTTAGAATCCCTTAAGACTGGCCTTTTTAATATTAAACCTGCTTCCCCCTTCTCCTTTTTCTCAAATAATACCAACAGCATCCTACACTCGGTTGCATTTTTGTTTATTTATTGATAGGTAATAGATCCTCAATGTGCTTAACATTGCTGTTGCGATAAATATATTATATTACTTTAACTTATTTAATATACTAAAGGGGTATTGATCTTAATGAACAGTTTATAGACGGATTTACGTCAGATGAAAGTAATTGATGATGGCAAACCGTTGTGCTTTGTTTAGGAGGAAATCACGCTTATGTCATCAATGATACGGGCAGTTAATAATAATAATAATAGGTATTACAGCAGCTAAAAGAGTGTGTCTGTGGTGAATCCCGCCCCGCACCATCGGCGCCGTATGGAGGAGAAATCTGGTTTTACTTCCCCGCTGAGATCAGTGACGCAGCGAGTCCGAAAAGTTGCGGAAAGTTTCCGAGTCCGAAAAGAAAAAAAAAGCGGAAAAACAAAACCCCCCCCAGAGCAGCCTGTCTCTCTCCCCCCCGACCCCGGCATGCGTTTGCGCCTCTCCGATCGCGTCGGCTTTGCTGAGGGAAATGGGAAAACGCCGTTTAATCCGCCGCAAAGCCGGAGCCGCCGGGGCGCTGCTGACTCTGTGCGCCCTGCTCTCAAGCTGTGTCGCAGGAGAAGATGAGGTACTGGAGAAAAGGCAACTTTCCGAGCTATACAGTAAGTTGAGTCGACCTGCATGAAACACGGGTACCGTTAACACTACTTAACCCCCCTCCTTCCGAACGGATCTGATTCGGAACCGAAGCGGGATGTTTCATCGCCAGTCCCGTACGGGTCTTTGTAAGCCCCCTTTCTTCCCATCTCTTAGGTTAAAATTTCTAGCTGCGGGCGAATGGGGACACAAGTCATTACTTGCTCCTCGGCGCTTTTTCTGACTTAATTCTGGAGCCTTGCCCTCATCCCCCCACACCCCCAGCCCGCCACGACAAATTCCTCTCTCTTTACACAACTTGTTTTGTGCCACAGTTTGCATTTCGTTTAACTAAATCCCTTAAAATACATCCACCCCATCCCGGTTTAACTGTCTTATGCATACTTGAATGAAACGTGAGTAAACAGAGTGTGAACCAACACCATCTGTAAAATAATACTACTACCCTAATAATAATAATAAACAATGTGTTTTATTATAGCAAAACGGCTTTAAAGTGATAAACTGAAGAATGGAAGAAGAAACCGCATTCCGCATTATTTTGTCAAGCTGAATAACCTGTTAAATAAAACACATTTAATTGCATAGTGGAAGTTAAAGCGGAATCGCATCTCCGGCGGGGCAGAAGGTCAGGCATGTCCCGTCCAGTCCTGGCATGGCGATGGTCCCCCACGGCGTTCAGGGGGATCCCAAATCGCCTACGGCCAGCTATTTGGTAAAAGGACTGTGTTATAAACATGTTTAACACCCATATCCGCTGCCGCAAGTGTGCATGCCTGGGGTGCCTTAATTAACGAATTTCCTCTTGGGATTAGAACATTTTATCTAGCTAACTATGCGTTCGTCGTGCCCGCGGGAATACTGATCCTCAACTGTAGATAGGCCTACTGTATTAAAAAGCAGTGCATTTAATTGTCGAGTCAGGCGTTCATAAGAAAAAAAAACAACAAACTATGATTTTTAGGGCTCGTTTGAATAGATAGCCACTACCCAGAGCTACTGCAGTGCAGATAAAATTTATCTGTCAAACTACGCACCCTTCATATAAAAACAATCTCAGCGACAATATCTATATATAAACAAAATGCAGGTATTTAAAGACATGCTCATACCACGCAGTCCTCTTCAGGCAGTAGCTAAGATTATTTGTGAATGTAAATTGGTGTAATTTAATATTGTAATAGGGAGCTGGGGCTGCTGGTATCTGAGGATTTAAAGGTGCATCTGCCTTTATACTGGCTGTAAGTTTACCGTCAAGTTGTAACGCAGCTTCTAGCGAAAAAATACCTGAATGAGTTCAGGCCTCTCCTTTGCCTGCCTGCCAGCCAAACTATCATGAAATCTAGGGTCTTCCATCTGTATCGCCCTACGTGTGCAAACTGGGTCAGGTGACGTAACAGTGCCGGGGAACACGGACTGGAAAACACGCGCACGCCCCAGCACGTTTCCTGCGCCTGTGAAACTCCCTCCACACCAACGCTTGTTTTCTTCATCTCTGCCATGTTTCCACGATAGTCATCTGAAAATGTAGGATGTGTTTGGCTTCAAAGCGAAAGATTGTGGAGATGGGAATGATTAGCCCTTCTGTGTGGGGAGCCCAGGTAGCCATTGGCTTGGAGTTTACTACCAATTAGGCCCTGTATGGTGTCATTTTGCTTTAACTAAAAGATATCATAATTTTTAGGAGGGGTTTAAATTGCGTATATTATCTTGTGCAAGTTACAGGTCTGAATATATATTTTGTATGGAACTCAAAGTTGAATTAAGTTGGGTTGTTTTGCTGAAGATGTGCCACTTACTGATTAAAGGCACCTCTTGATTTTATTTCTTACAATTGCATCTTTGGTTGCTGTTGCGTGGCTGTTATTTGGGGTGGTGGGGGGGGGTGTGCTGGTGATCTGTGCCGGGCTTTGTGCAGACACAGAAAGCTGCAGTCGCGTCTAGGGAACAGAATGGGGCCGCTATGTTCACGCTGGTCCTCACATTATCTGCTACGCCGCGCCGTTGGCCAGCATGTGAGCCGCCTTGTGCCGCTCCTCGACCGCGCCACACAAAGAGCTGAATGTTAACTGGCCGCCTGCTGCCCCGGGTCACAGATGACTTATCCCGTCCCGCTGCAGATCAACGGTGCTGTGTCATCTGCCCTACAGTCGCATTCCTCCATCATCTTTTCCACAATAGATCTGTATTTTGTCGGAATGTGTAGGTCTTGATTTTAAATACATTGTTTGCTGTTTATTTTCATATTTTCAACATTTCTTTGATTTTTAGAGTGCAGCTTGTATGCATTTTCGGGGAGATAAGGGTCTAGTTCACAAAAACCGGTTCTAAGAAGTCGTTTTTTTTTTTTACACTTACGGCCCGTGGTGGGATATTTTTGGTTGACTGTTTGGCAGTAGGAGTGATGCAGTTACCAGAGAGATCAATCTGAATTCAGAATGTAAATAAGTTAATGTGAAAATATCCAAGTGTGTTTTTTCGACACTATAGATGTAAAAGGCAAGGTCACGCAGCTTTACCTAAAAAGACTGACAGGTATGTCAGCTGGCAGCGATTTGGCAGCGGACCAGTCGCTTCTCCTGCAATCTAAAAATATGTATTGTCTGTCACTGCTAACTGTCCAAATTCAGTGCATATTTCAGATATGTGCTAGCGGGAAAACTCCCACTGCTGGGAAGTGCAGGTGGGGAGATGTTTTGATCACTGGTCCAGTTAGCAGAACTGAGGCCTTGCACCTGCATGCAGTATTATTATATTTCATGTCCTTCCTTTAAATAGCCTTCCGTTAATTCCATACCTTTGTAGTCATATCTACTCCCATTTTTTAACCTTCACTTACTTATCTTTACACTTTATGTGTATTCCCAGGGATTTGAACTCATGACCTTTGCTTTGTTGGCGCCATATTCCATTTGTTCAGCTACACTAGCGTTTGAGTGTGCTGTTTTTTTGCATTGTGATGTCTGAATGTGTTACATGTTACCGACTGAATGGCACAAACAATAATACCTATTTCTGTAAGGCAAATAAAGAATGTATTATCCTAAATAATATGAGGAACATGGTCGTTCAGGGGTTGTAAAGCTTTTGATTCCCCCAACCCCCCCACCTACAGTCTAAAAATATACGTTTCAGATTAATTATTCTCTCTGAATGACCTATGGTGTGCGTGTGAATGGAATGGACCCGCATCCCATTAAGGGTTGCTTAGCGGGTTAGGATGCTATGTCTCTTTCATCGTTGGGTTCTAGAGCAAGGCCCTTAACTATAATTGCTCTAAGGCATGGTTCCCCAATTCTGGTCCTAGAGGGTCAGAGTCCAACACAGTTTGCAGATTTCCCTGCTCAAGTACATCTCAAGCAGCTAATTAGCAGGTCTGGTAGGTGTGTCTGAGCTGGGAAATCTGCAAACTGGTCCTCCAGGACTGGAATCGGGGAACCCTGCTTTCTCTCAGAAACTGTACATCTTTTTGGATAAAAGGGTCTGCTGAATTACAAACAAAAATCCAGGGTTTTCCTGGCTTCATGCATTGTGTTTCCGGTGACAGGCTCAGGGGCTCATTGAGATCTTGTACTGGATCATATTGAGGATGGATGGACTTTTAGAGCTCACTTTGTGAGTATATATCCAGTGCTCCCCAATCGGGTCCTTGGGGACCCACAGACAGTCCATGTTTTTGCTCCCTCACTGCTCCAAAAATATGAACTGTCTGGCAGTGAGCTGGGAGGGAGCAAAAACGTGGACTGGCTGTGGGTTCCCAAGGTCTGGATTGGGAGACACTGATATAGTTGTTCAGATGCAGACACACTTACGTTTTGGCTCTGTCGCTCCTTTTCAGAGCAAGGCGTCTTCATCCTGGAGAGTGTCCAGCTGAAGCGCTGCATCCGCCTGGACCGCACCAACCTGGTGCTGGAGAGTTGTGAGAGGCCCACTCGCGGCATGCTCTGGAAGTGGGTCTCCCGGCACCGCCTCTTCAACCTAGGCGGCAGCCTGTGCCTGGGCCTCAACACCAGTGACGCACTGCAGCCGCTGGGCACCTTTGAGTGCGATGCGCCCCTCCGCACCCTGTGGTGGCGCTGCAGCGGGGACACACTCTTTGGCGCCTCCCAGTTTAGGCTGGCCGTAACAGGTCGCCTGGTGGTGGCCAAAAGAACTGCGTACCATCAGTGGAGGAGGTATTTCACTACTGGAGAGGGCCCCTGTGCTTACCCCTATGAAGGCAAGGAACACACGCCAATGTCCTCCCACGGCGGCTTGGGAAATGTACACCGCGGCTCTAGTTCTGGGAATAAACTTTTGCTGTCTTTGCCACAGAGATCCACACATTGTTGGGCAACGCCCAGGGGATGCCCTGTGCCCTGCCATTCAAGTACAACAACAAGTGGTACCCAGAATGCACCAGTGAGGGCCGTGAGGATCACTACCGCTGGTGTGCCACCACTAGCAGATACGACCAGGATGAGAAATGGGGGTTCTGCCCAAGTACAGGTACCACGTGTCCCTCTGCCCCCCTTTCATAGATATCCATATTAACTTGCATGTTGACCAGCAGGTGGCGCTACAGCTCAATGGCCAGTTTCTCTAGCTGGCAAATTGTGGGCTACAGGTTGAAGGCCAGGTCCAGTCCATATGCTGTCCTCAGTGTCGATGCTGTCTCAGTCCGCTGTTTCTTCCCACTGCCCTGAGACACGGTGTTCAGGCAGATTAGTAACTTTTAAATTGCTCTTAATTACGTACTGGTGTCTCATCTAGGGTGTACCCTGCCTACACCCTGTGGTTCCGGGAATAGATTTGGAATCCCGGAGCATCTTGATTGACGGGCCGGATAGTATGTTATTCTGTATTTTCAGAATCGGGCTGCGACACGTTCTGGGACCAGAATGCAGAGACACGGGCATGCTACCAGTTCAACCTGTACAGCATCATGACATGGGGGCAGGCACACTCATCCTGCCGGGCGCAGGGTGGGGGCCTCCTCAGCATCACGGATCTCACAGAGCAGAAATACATCAGAGGTATGGACCCCACAACCACCCCCGAGTTGCCCCGGGTACGCAGACATCCGGCCCTCCAACCTGTGGTCTGGTTTGCAGACAGGCTGAACGACGTGGGCGTGGTGGTGTGGATCGGCCTGAATCACCTAGACGAGAACGCCGGCTGGAACTGGTCTGATGGTGCTCCCTTGGCATTGGTCAACTTCACGGAAGGTAACCCCTTCTGCTTTAGGACCTTCTTGGTGGCCCGGGGACCGGCAGTAAATCAGACACCCTTGGGCGATTCTTGGATGTGATCCTTAGTGGGTTTTAGCCGTCAGTGAGATATATAAAATCATTATCGGGTTCATCCCATTTATCCCACATACATGCAAGTGCATTGAGACACTATATACTTGGGTGACGTATGTTGGCATATGATGTAAAGTGCGCAAGTGTATGTAAAGAGCTCAAGTGGCCAGGTGTTTCTTGAAAACAATGGGACATACATGATATCTGAAGAGGTGAACAAGAAACAAGCTATGTAAACACTTGTTATACAACTTTGAACAAATAAAAGTGAAACTTCTTAGGAGGCATGTTGCGCTCTGATACGCCAACAGACTACCTTGTGTTTGACATAAACATTAGTCGTCATAGATGCAGCCTATTGTGGTCTGTATGCTTAGCCAAAGGCTGCTTTCATGCAGTATTTGGCAAAGTGTAGATAAAGTGTACATTAAGTGCGTTGCACTTGGCTTACTTGAGGGACGGTGGCCTCGATCAAATGGACCAGTGTGAGTTTTTTTTCTGGTGGCTGGAGTGCCAATCCTGCCACCACCCCCTGAATTTTCACTGTAAGTTAGAGGACCTGCTACTTAGATTACATTTTTTTGGGGGGAGGCTACCGAACGTTTTTGCGGGGTTAAAGCCTCTCTCACACACAGTGCTCACTGAAAGTTTTGGGATACTGCTTAATTCAGCAAAAATATTACAAATTTATTGGTTTAATAACAAAAGTCATTACTTTATTTGTTTACAAAAAATATATATCACATTAGAAGCAACCAGTAGTTTTACGTAAAGCATTCATTTCAAGTAGTAATAAATTGAAACTGAAACTAAATAGAGATTATAATTGAGCTGTTCTGAGTTAAAAAGTTCAGTCAATGGGATCCCCTGCTCCGTCTAATGAAAAGTCTTTGTGCTCTCTCTGCACAAGACCTCTAAGCATTTCTTCTCTCTTATTTGGGTGTGTGATAACGTTTATTGTGGTTCTCACGTCATCTTTCTGTGGTGGAAAAAATGACTGCCCCTAGCGTGCCATCTGCTCGATGACTCCGCCCCCCCACCGCTTTGCCTCACCTGTGTCGCCGCCCTGCAGGCATCACAGCCCCATCTCGCCGCGAAAGGCAGTGTGGGGTATACAATTCCACTTCTGGCCATCCATGGCAGAGCCTGTCCTGTGAGTCGGCGCTGCCCTACATCTGTAAGAAGTCACCCAATGACAGCAGGAGGGCGGAGCCCTTTGGTAAGCCTCAGGGAAGCCCCCATTCTCCTCTTGCACCCTGTCGCACTCCTTCAGGAGGGAGGATTCTTCTGGGGGGTGTTTGTGTTCAGTGATCACACATCGTCCTCTTTGTTATGACAACCCCAGTCATGTTTTACTTTATGACTCTCTTAGCTAAGAACAACAGGAAGGCTTGCTCTTTAAGGGCACTCCTAGATTTCTGGTCTGCTGCTGTATCGTTCAACGAGAGACCTCATCTGAATCAGATAGATGTTGTTGTCCGTTGATCATAATAGAAATGTCGGTAACAGAGCTGAGAAATCCATGATGCATGGTTAAGGATACATTGGAACAACATGAGCAAATGGGCTGTGAGTTAAATGATTATGTGACCCCATAGGCCCCACCCCATTCAGTTATGTCCCACCCCCCAGGTAACTGGCAGCACTATGGCACAGTGTGTCCCGAAGGCTGGACTCCCCAGAACCGCTTCTGCTACTGGGTCCTGGAGGAGCCACAGAGCTGGCCGGATGCCTCCGCCTCTTGCCGATCACTGGGAGCCAACCTGACCAGCATCCACTCCCTGGCTGACGTCGAGCTCCTGCTGGGACTCCTCGCTAACCGTGAGCTTGGCCGCTTGTGTGGTTTGGGGACCAACAGCTGCAAGGGGGAACATGGGCAGGAGGAACTGGTTTGAAGGGAAATCATAACCTTTTCTGTTTGCCATATAATTCACATCCTTCTTCATCCTCATTTCACTGGGTGGATGATAAAAATAGCTTGTGTCTGACCTTATGCCCGTTGTTTGTCACGCAAACTTCCAGAATCGTCCCCGGAGTCTTGGATCGGCCTGAGGAGCGAGACCTCGGTGGTCTTCGAGTGGTCCGACGGCACGCCCACGTCTGTCACGTTCTGGCACAGGCACGAGCCTGACCTCCGGCAAGGCCGCGGGCCGCTCTGCGCCAAGACGCACCGGGAGGTACGTGGGACCCATCTGGGCTCTCCGGAGGGGCGTATGCGTTCAGCCCGTAAGCCAGGGATGGCCAATCTTATCTGCAAAGTGCCAGTGTGTGTGCTGGTTTTTGGGGTAACCAGCTGTTCAAACCCAGGTATGAGGACTCTTCAGCCAATCAGTCCTCTAATTAGTAATCTAATTAGGCCGTCGCAGCAAGAACCCGCATATACAGTAGCCCTTTCTGGATAAGATTGGACACCCCTGTCGTAAGCGATTGCTGAAATTTTTTATTATTTTAAATTTGATTTTACTTAAGCACGGAAACTGGCTGCTGGCTCCCTGTGGCGAGAAGCTGCCCTCGGTGTGCCGGAAGCTGGGTCTCGTCCCCATCAGGGAAGCTGGGGCGGGGGACAAAGGATGTGCCGAGGTGGGTCCTACTGAGCACCCAAGACCTTAAGGCACAACTCTATAGTCCTACTGCCCTCAAGCAGTGAGGCTATTCAATAGCTGCTTAGGCTGGCATTATGGACTTTTTGCACGTTTTTATCTTACTAATTAGTTTTCCTTTACTATTAACTTATTTTACTGTTAGGAGCTCTCAGGGAGACTCATTTCATTGCCCATATCTCCTGCTGTATTCCATACTGTTGTGCATTTGATAAATGGACTTTGAGTTGATTTGTTTTTGGTTTGAAAATGACCTTATTTAGTCACAAGGGAACTTGGTTAAAGTCATGGCTTCCTGACAAGGATTTGGCCAATACTGTGCCTGCATTTTTCCTCAAATTATCCGTCCAAATCAGTGTTTGTTTGCAAGTCAGCTGTGGAACTTCAGGCTTCGACCTGTTTTGTAGCATCGATGACTGCACACTTGTGATATCTGCATTATGAGTTACTAAATGTACGCCAGGCTAAATGAAAGCAGCCCAGAAAACCCTCAGCCAATCCTTGCCAGCAGATGTGTCAGTCAAAACACATGAGCTGGGTGGTGATGGCGGTTTAAATATCTCGCTGACATATCTGTCTTCTCTGAAGAGCCCAGTTCTTAAACCACTTGGAGAGCTGACGGGAGATAAACAGTCCTGTGTAGTGAATCCAGGAGACCCTCAAGTAGGTGGGAAGGCCAGGAGATACATATTCAGCCAGCAGTGCAAATTTTATTATTAAAATTTTTTTTTTACAGTTTCACGTGTATTGGTAGAAACGCCACTCTATGCCATTTTCACCTCATAACATCAGAATCAGAATCGCGTTTATTGGCCAAGTATGTGAGCGAACACATACAAGGAATTTGATTCCGGGCGATGGTGTCTCTCAAGCACAACAGTACAAAAACAACAACAATATTCATACAATATGAATGTGTAATATGGATGGTTTATAAATATAAAGGTAAATGTTATAGAAAAAGAAAATCTTATATACAGAAAAATTCAATGATAACAGAATGTATACTACATGTACATAATGTACATAAGGTGCAGTTGCAGTGCTGTAGGTGTTTAGCAGTGTGACAGTTCAGCTGTTTAGGAGGGAGATGGCG
>JAODKC010000001.1:44856582-44869066 GCA_026777985.1 Mormyrops attenuatus | reverse complement strand
TTTTTTAATATTTCAGTTTGCCATGACCCCCCCCCCCCAGTAAGGACTCAGATGCCCAATCCATTGATGTCAAACTAAGCCCCTGCGTGTTCATGTATCAGTGATTCTGTAGACTAGGGCAGAGTGAGTAATACGTTTGGTTATGGTCTCCTCAGGTGATGTGTTTGAGGTGTGGACTGGCCTAAGAAGTGAAGCAAGCCCGTACCTTTTCAGCTGGACCGACAGATCTCCAGTGTCTTTCACATACTGGGGCAGGGATGAGCCCAAGGTCCCCGATGAAGGCAAACCTGCCTGCGTCTCCTACTTTGAAGAGGTACTGTATGTCAGAAGGTTTGAACTTTGATGAAGACCTTAGTAAAAGTGGCATGGTACCTCCACAGGAAGCTCTGTGGGCTCCGGACTGGGTTGCATGTGTGCGTCTTGACTGTCCTCCATGTTTGTGTGGCTCTTCTCCAGGTATTCCAGTTTTCTCCATGCATCTATGTGAATTGGTGCCTCTACATTGTCTGTAGTGTGTCAGTGTGTGTCGCCTAATTATCCAGACTATCCTCTGCATTATACCCGTACTCCTAAGGATAGGCTCCAGGCTTAAAGCACCCCTGTACTGGATGACTGGTTACGGATTCATGGATGAATCAGAAACAAAAGAATAAAAGATCTGCAAAAGTGACATGTATCATTTCTGAAATGACTGGGACGGTTGTGTTCTAGCAAAAAAATGTAGCTAAATGTTTTGCAAAAATCGTGCGATATAATGTAGTATATTGGAGTTTTCTTTTTCTGTTTACGGCACAGTCCCACTTATGGAAAGTGACTCGATGTGATGTTAAACTGCCCTTTGTGTG
Organism: Mormyrops attenuatus; assembly: GCA_026777985.1. Taxonomy (NCBI): domain Eukaryota; kingdom Metazoa; phylum Chordata; class Actinopteri; order Osteoglossiformes; family Mormyridae; genus Mormyrops; species Mormyrops attenuatus. Next base: position 44,868,221 of record JAODKC010000001.1, on the reverse strand, counting down.
CAAGAAGAAAGGGGAAGTAAAGGAATCTACTGAAAAAGCAGGATGTCCTGACGATGGCGTAAGTACTACAATTACAATTTGTAACCGGCTACTGTCGAATTGCCTTGTTCTGGATGTTTATGCATTGTAGTGCTCGCACCTCATAGGCAGGCAACTCACACCGTCTCTTATCTCCTAGGAATGGAAGAGACATGGTAATGCGTGTTACAAGCTGGACACCAATACTGTTTTGTTCAAGGACAGGTGTGACCTGACCGTTATGAACAGGTAATGAAACACTGTAATAAAAAGATGAAAGCCAGGGAGCTATTTCCATAAGGGTACCTTTCTGTTAAACCAGTCTGCATTGTGTAATTCACAGGTTTGAGCAGATGTTCATTAACACCCTTATCAAAGAGCACGTAACTCATGAATCAAAATACTTTTGGATTGGGCTTCAAAATGTTAATGACACTGGAGAATTCCAGTGGATTACCAAAGATGGCCGTCGTAAAGACATGACCTACAGCAACTGGAATGCACTTGAGCCAGGTACAGAATGTGTGAGAAAATCAGTGGAATATCACTTTCTGGTAACTGGTTACAGGGGGTAGCTCAGTCACTGTAGATTGTGGGTTCGATTCCTAACCCTGGCTCTCTCTGTGTGTGGAGGTTTGTGTGGGTTTCCTCTGGGTACTCTAGCTCCCTTCTGCAGTTAGGTTAGGTGCAATGAGTGCCCATACTGTGAGCCAAAGCATGTACTGACATGGATTTGCATCACGTTCAGAATTTCAAGAAGGTCCAATGAACACATGGTTATGGAAAGTGGATGGATGGATGGATGTGTTTATTGTGCCTTTCTGTCGTGGGTCATGATTTTGAAATTAGATATTGACCTAATATCACTGGGAATATGTAGGTACTGACTGGCAACCAACACTTTGGGAGAAGCATTACTTTGACTGCTGTAATTAGGGCTACTTTGTTAAAGACAATTAACATTGATTCCAAGGTTGCAATTACAGCTCTAGCCAGCGGGTGTGTCGCCATGTCCACCAAAGCACTGGGTAAGTGGGAGGTGAAGGACTGTAACCTGTTCAAAGCTGGCTCAGTGTGCAAGAAGGACATCGGCCATCAGGAGGAACCAGAGCCAGACCTTAGCCTCCCCTGCCCTTCTGGGTGGACTTCCAGGCCTGATCTTCAATACTGCTACAAGGTGAGGAGAACAGCCTCTGAGAACCAGAGGTGGGCAGTAGAGAGGAGGGTCTGTTAGGATGGACACGCAGCACTATTGAATTCCAATAACTTGAGGGTGCTCTGCTGCCATCTGCTGGTAGGTTATCTTCCATGATGTTATCTGACAGGTGTTCGATAAAGTGCGCCTGACTCGCAAGCGGTCCTGGGAGGAGGCCGAGCGCTTCTGCAAGGCCCTGGGAGCTCACTTGGTTAGCTTCAGCCACCGGCAGGAGATGAGGACTATTCAAGCCATCTTGAAGGACTCCATCAGGTCTCACCCTTGTTTCGCTTGTTTACTGCCTGTAGCAAGGTGACAGTCATGGGTCAGTGACATCACACTTACTGAAATCATCCCTGCACGCTAACCAGTCCCAATAACTGGAACTGAAACACTGCCTTAATTGTTAGAACAAGTTTGGACTAGTCTGACAATCTTAGTCACATCCACAGAAAAAGGAAAATGCTGTAGAGTCCCTTGCTCTTTAACTTCCTGGTCCCTGGCTGGCCGTTAACCACAGAGGCAGTCTGGTGACATTTATTTATTGCCTAAGAAGCAGCTTTGCAGAAGGACTGGGATGGGTATAAAAGTAGTCTTTGTGGTAGTTACTCATCTGCTGACTCTAGTGTGCGTTTGAACTGCCATTCACAGCATACTTCTTCATTGCTCTTTTCTGCTTCTCCAAGGCAGCTTCACAATGCCGTTGGTTTATGAGGCAATGCTATGACTGTCCCAGTTCGTTAGCCATCTGCCTGGCAGTAGTGTCACCCTACCGATCAGGCCTTTGCATCTAGCCCCTCTGTTAGCACATGGCTAGCTCTGAGCTGTCTTAGGCGGACACTGTTGGGCACTGACCTAAGAGATTAACGTCTAAAAGGAGTCTGGGTATATTTGTAGACAGCATGAACTCTGACCTTTTCACTATTGACTATTTCACTATCTTTCACTTGTCATTTGCAAGATGGCGATTTGACGGGCGATTGTTTTGGCCTTTCCCTCCCTCCAGCCAAGCTGAGGACCACTATTTCTGGAGCGGGCTAAACAGGCGAAGTGCCAAGTCCGAAAATTCGTGGGAGTGGAGCAACGGAAGACCAGTAAGTGGAGGATAACCTGGAGAGTGTTCAAAACCGAAAGGGAATATATCATAAAGCTTATGCGTCATCAGTCACCATTTATCCAAAAAGGATAAAAGTTATGATGTGGCCAAAGATGTGGGCTTTGTACTCCAGCAATGTCTGGCTAATTCTTAACAATTGTCTGGAAATGGTCATCTGCTGTTCTGCAATTGCTATATTTTATAGACTTCTATTCGAAAGTATTTTTGGATTGACTGGAAAGTAAGAATTAAGGACATCTCAGGAGACCGATACGGCTTTATTGAGGAATTCCAGCTGATGCGGTTATTTCTGTGCTTTAGGTTTCAATTTTCTCAGAAGAGCTTCAGGAGGAGGATGAGTTCAACAGGGATTGTGCAGCTTTTAAGGTATACCGCCATGGTTTGTATGTACAAATGTACATATAATAAATAGATCGCTTTTGCATGAAAAATGAGGAAAAATCCCCCATGTTAGCAGCGGTATCAATGGGACTTACTTAGGCGTACATTTCGCACCTGGTTTGATGAGAACGTGCAAAGGAAGAGGATTCCCCGTCCTGTTTTTGTTGAACAACGTTGCAATAAGCTTCCTCATAAAGCTATTTTTATGCTAAGCCAAGATGATAATTGAGCAGCGACGCCTGCATCGTCTATCACGCATCCTGCTCCGTATTATGTGGTTTACTGCATCGATTTCGCTTTTTTTTGCACGTCCCAATACATCTCGCGAGATGGAAATTTTCTTCATCTTGATGTGTAAGTCACTGGGTTTCTCCCCGTGTGCCGAAACAGATCCGCAGGAGGCAGTTCAGCCAATATCCCTGGATCTCCCACTACTACCACTACCGGGAACAGCCAGCCTACCTAACCCCATTTCATTGTGATGCTCAGCTGGAATGGGTCTGCCAGATCCCCAGAGGTAAACCTTATATCTGCCAGTGTAGTAAGTTTATAAACCTGGGATCTAGAGCAATTAGCATTTAGAAATACATATTTGGTAAATTCTGATTGACTGAATGCGACCTAGAGAACTGGTATCAAATTATGTATGATGTGGTTGCATCTATATCAGTGACTTCATTGTGTTTTCCTGGAAAGGATTTTTTAAATGTGCTTTTTGCATCTTTGTACCTCCAGGCAAGAGCGAAAGAATTCCTGAATGGTATAACCCAAGTGAGTGACCATGCAGATCTGTTATATGTAATTTACTTATCATTAGCTTGATTTATTTATTACAGCAGCACAGAAAACACTACTATTTAGCTAACTATAGTTTGTCTTTTATACACCAACTATTTTTTTTGGCAATTAGTACTTTGTTAAGGTGTTTGAAAGCTGACTTTGGACTTCATATTGTCTGAACTTGGGATCCTTAACTGCCTTCTTGGTAAGGCAGCAAATTCAGAAAGTCGTCCCAGGATTGTTTAAAGCAGCCCTTACTCGATACCCCTACACAGGAGGCCATCACGAGACGTCAATATTCACGGGTGGGAGAGAATTCTGGTTTGTGGCCGATGCGAGGCTCACCTACGAGGAGGCTGGCGAGTACTGCTGGAACAATGGGAGCAAGCTGGCCGCTCCCACGACGTACGGCATAATGAGGCAGATTGTGCAGAAAATCTCTCAGGTACAGCCTTTCAAGAAAAGTCTCATGTGTGACTCAACTGATTTGGCCTCTGTGCCTCTCATCAGAAGGTGACCAGTTCCAAACTATTCCCTGGTAGAAGAATTGTGTATTTGATGGACCCTTAACCTCCCAAAATGCTTCAGTGGCACCTGATGAATTGCTGACAATGCACTCAGGCCTCAGGCTTTGCTGTCACCTATATGTGTGAGTGTGTGTCTCAGAGGAGAGCATGATGGGATATGTGAAAAGAGGCATTCCAGTGTAGCATTACTTGTGCAAGTACAGGTAAAACATCATTTCATTTGTGCTGTTGTAGTTTCAGCCATTTCCAATGTTTATAAGTATCAGGGATCACAGAATTATGACCCTTAGATTAATTAAGGCCAAGACTTTAGGATTTAGGCTGGGAGAATTCCTCATGTTCACAGTCATTCAGTCTGTACATAAATGTTTAGTGAAATACTGGATTGAAATAGTCAGAAATGGACATTTTGGGGCCTCTTTTTCCACATTGCCAAACATGTAACTTCTTTCAGCTTTCAGAAGATCAGCGAAACTTATTTTGGTGGGTGGACTTGAAAAACGCCATGTACCATTTTCGTTTCAGGTCAGTTAGTCTGTTTCTGAATTTGTCTGTATGGTGTTCCAGCGTTTTCCTGGTGTAATACCCCAGGAATGAGAAGGACTGCATATTAAACATGACAGTTCCTATTAATTAAAGACAAAAGATCCTGTTGCTTATTTGAGTCATCATTATGTCTGTATTTATGACGTACATTAGACATTCAGACATTCTACACGTGACGGACATAGAACAACACGGTGCAGAGGCTTCCATATGCAATATGAAATCTGCACCTATGTGAAAATGCATAATTTTTCTCCCTACAGATTCCATTTCTACCATCTTCCTGATTCCTATGGCGGCTGCAGTGTTATGCATTCATACCTGCCTCCGGGTAAGTTATCGGTCACCCTGAGCTTCCACGTGGTAGCGTGGAGCGTCATAAACTGAGACATGTTGTAATGGAACAGTTGGCAAAATCCCCCCCCCCCCAACTCCTTTCGCTCAGGCTACATGGAGTACTGCGAGAAACGCCTTCCGTTCGTGTGTGAGAAGATAAACGTCACGTCTGTGGAGAAGCTTCCTTCAGAGCCACACCCAGCCGGCATGTCATGTATCAACAGCTCCTTGACCTTTGGAGACAAGGTTTGGCATCAGCAGCTTGCTATGCTTGGACATACTCTCCTCTTTTCTGGCATTGAGTTTGTCACTGATGCTCTTTTAGTCTTCTGCCCACTTACCACTTACCGCTGTCTAAGAATCCGCCACCCGTGTGTGTATGTGCGTACATAGTCTTTGTATCGGAAGTGTCTTTGTAGTTCCAAATATTTCCTTTATGTTGCTCCTTAGTTGCATGGGACGTATGTTCTGACTTCACACTACTGCCCAGCTCAGTAAGCAAAGATTACATTAAATGTAGAAAAAAATCCATCCAACTTTCTTACAGTCTGGTACGGGGTTGTGGTGAACTTGGGAAGTAGTGGACACAGGGCAGGGGACACCCTGGAAATACACTGTTACACAATCACACTTGTGTAAAACATTGACTGCATACAGCACAGAGATCCTCGTTTTTGTTTGAAGTTTTACATGTGTGAATGTGTAGGTTGGCGGGAATGGAAAGCTAGTGACTTGTAATGTAGATTTAAGTGTTATGACAGAGCGGAGGGGAGGGAGCATGAAGGGATCTTGTCTGTTTCTGCAGTGCTACACGGTGATCAAACCCCGGTATCTGTCATTTGAAATGGCCAGTGATTACTGCCATTCACTGAAGGGCACCCTTCCCGTCATTTCCAGCCAACTCGAGCAAGGTCAGTGGGATTCCCCAGCGGCGACTTCAAGATTCCGCATGACAAACGCACAAGGCCGCACGTCTCGACAAATCTTTTCACATCTGTTTTCTTTCCCCCTCAGATTTCATCACGTCCCTTCTTCCTGACCAGCCCATGAAGTTCTGGTTAGGCCTCAAACTGAACAAATTTATGGGCTTGGAGTGGGTCGACAAGTCTCCAGTCACCTTTATCAACTTTAACCCCCTGTTGGATGGACAGTACAGACCTCTGGGAAGAGATGCAAGTGCCTCCTGCTGCCTGACATCTGTAGCCACTCTTTGGTCTTCAGTGCAGACTCATGACATTTCCTTCTTTTCTCTCAGCTTCTAAATCTAGGGGGTATGGACTATTGCTCCTACATAATCCGTGATCCTCATCCGGAAATTATGGGCACCTGGAACTACGTACCTTGTGCAGACTATCAGTACGTCTCCATCTGCCAACATTACGCAGGTAAACAAGCTAGTTAACTTCCAGGCAGGAGTTAAGATAAGACATATCATGCCACACTGTTACAGCATGAATGGGTTTTGTGAGTGTAGACCAGTGTTTCCCAATCCGGTCCTCAAGGACCCACAGGCAGTCCATGTATTTGCTCCCTCCCAGCCTGGTAGGGAGCTGGGAGGGAGCAACAATGTGGACTGTCTAGCAGGGAGCTCAGAGGAAGCAAAAACATGGACCAACTGTGGGTCCCCGAGGATCGGATTGGAAAACACTGGTCTAGATCATATGACCCATTGGAGTGGTGAGTCAGACAGCATTGTATGACCATGGCACAAATTAATCCAGGTCTCTATCCCTTTTCCAGACAAACCAGAGAGCGTTCAGGTTCCCACGGGTCAGTTTAAGGTTGGCAACCATACCTACAGAATCCTGCAGGGGAACCTGACCTGGTCTAAGGCAATGGAACAGTGCAAAGAACTGGACATGAACCTGGCCAGTGTGACGGACCCCGTCCAGCAGGCCAGCCTTAGCGTGACTGCCAGCAGAGCCAACATGTCGCTGTGGATCGGTCTGTACAGTGCAGATGTAAGAGATCATTCGTATTTTTTAAGTTTGCAACATGTATGTCGAAAGACGCATCAACGTCTGCCTCTTTGGATCCTTGAATATTTAAACATTTGTGAACAATGGTTCCGAATTAACTGCTCTCCTGTTGCCACCCCCCTCCCCCCATTCCAGAATTACAATTACAGATGGACAGACAACAGTCACGTGACCTTCAGCCGCTGGTCTCCTGAAGCCATGAGCGGGCGATGTGTCTACCTGGATACCGACGGCTTCTGGAAGGCCGTGGATTGCGAAGCAGAGCTGCCAGGTGCAATCTGCCACATCCCGCAAGGTGAGGCTCGGGACCGAGGGTCTGACAACAGAAACAATACAGCTGACTGTGGTTTATAGTCATGGGATGAAGAGGGATTGGTGTGTGTGTGTGGGTGTATGTGTGTGTGTGTGTGTGTGTGTGTGTGTATATATATATATATATATGTACACAAGAATAAGGTGAATCAGGAGACACTGGATACGACCAGATACCAGCCAGGTAAAGGGAAGAAGTGACTTTATAATGCCAGAGATAACGTTAACTTATCCGACACTTTCTCATGAATCGTAGGACGACATCAAGTGACCTTCAAAAAGAATGGGCAAAATTAAGTGCAGGTGCGAAGTGCACTGCTAGGACAGTTCGTATCGTATCAAAAAAAGTGTTTTATTGACAGATGGATACCCATAAACTGAGAAATGAGTGAAGCAAAAAATTGTGCTGTGGGGTGGGTGTGTGTGTGTGTGTGTGTGTGTGTGTATGTATACCTAGTTATAGTTTGGTAGTTAGTTGGAAAGACATATGACTAGCATCACAGCAGGGGTCACCAGCCTTCTTGAAACTGAGAGCTACTTCACGGGTACTGAGCCATACGAAGGACTGCCCTCCTAGACTTATCTAAACTTCATGTATAATAAACATGTTTTAAATGCTTTGTTTAGATATTGTCATTTTCAAATCTATATAAATGCAAATGTGATTAAAGAAGAATAGCAACAGGATAAAATAAAATTTTAGACGCTGTTCACTGGTGAGTTGTGCTATTTTTAGAACAGGTCCGCGGGCGACTCATGTGGTCCTTGGGAGCATCCTGGTGCCCGCGGGCACCATGTTGGTGACCCCTGATATAGAGTGTCTAGCAGAAACATTGACAACAAAGTAACAAATGCCTCTGGAATTAACACTAAATATTTTTTTACTTACCAACATAATTGGGCTGGTTGGATGTCTTCGGTCTCCTTCGACTCGCTCATATTTATGTTTTCAATATCATCCTCATTGTTCCTTTGTCCCCATGTCATTTTGTTTACAGCTGTGGTCACTCCAGAACAGGGTAAGTCACCTGTGAAATGTCCTCATGTCAGCGGTGGGCCCACCTGGATTCCATTCCGGAACAACTGCTATACATTACGGGTGGATTCTTCCCGGTGGGTCGAAACTCCAAGAAAGGACGTCCGTGAAACATGCAAGAAACTAGGTACCTCAGGTTATTTGTCATCTATGATAGGAACCTGACCCAAGTGATGTTTGTAAACTATAGGAGTGATGCTAACAGCTGGAGTTGTTGATTCTGCTTTCACAGACAAAAACGCAGAGATTTTAACCATTCGAGATGAAACGGAGAACGAGTTTGTGAAGGAACAACTCCTGCCTTTCAAAGATCTTGCCCAGTTTGTTTGGCTTGGACTTTTCAAAGACGAAAATGGTAAACACAGTATTGTTTTCTGTTTTTGAAACCCACTGAATTTTCCAAATATAAGCTACTTTGCTTCCAAAGATTCCCCCGCCCCCAAAAAATTTAAAATTCTTTGTTATACATACTTTTGCGGGGTGGCTCAGCAGGTTCGGTGTCACTGGCGTGTTACAGGTTACTGTTTAAATCCCATGGCTGCTAGACTAATGCTGCCATTGGGCCCTTGAGTAAGAGCCTTAACACCCCCCCTCAAATTTATCATCAAATTTAGAAACCCATATACCTCAACTAATTCATACAAATAAGGGTTTGTCATCAGAAACAGAAATTTAAAATATGCCAGTTATGAAGTACAAAAATTTGTCATTTTAATAAATAATAAGTAAATAAGTATTAAAGTCACTTTAGTAGTGATGGTATTGTGATGTATTATCACGTGTAATAAAAACAGGTGTCTTCGTATTTCATTCTGTAGACAACAGGTTGAAATGGTATGATGGCACCAATGTCCAGTATTCTAACTGGCCGAACGGAAGACCAGACATAACAGGAGACTTCATGGTGGGCCTCAACCTCTATGGGGCCTGGGAGGAGGTCACAAAATCGCTCTTTACTCAGTTCAAGCAAAGAAGCGTTGTGGTCTGTAAAATTGACAACGGTACGTCCTATTTTTTTACCGAACAAAAAGAAAATAATGACATATTTTGTACTAAGCAAGCTTTTGTAATTGACCTGATGTTTTCCTGATGTATCTAGATCAGTCTTGGGCAAATATTTTCTGTGGAGGGCCAAATCTGAGCTTTTTCATGTCTCATGAAAGCCAGAATAATAGATCTGTTAGATTTTACTATACATTTGTTATTAATTTTGTAACCAAATTTACTTTTTGAGGGGCCGAATGACAACAGAGTGGTTGGAAGATGGATGTACCAAACAAGCAAGAAATTTTTATGTCTTAATTATTGAAACACTGTCATTGAAATTAATGATTTTTTTCTCCTTTTTTTTTTGGCAGACCCGAAGGAGCAATATAGGACATCTCTAGCAGACCTGGGGACCTATGGCAACCTGAGTTACACCATCATCCAGAAGAAGCTGACTTGGTTTGAGGCTCTGCGTGAGTGCCAGAAAACTGGAGCCCACCTGGCCAGCATCCATGACTCCATCCACGATAGACATCTGGAACAGATCTCCACAGTCGATGGCTTCCCGCTGTGGATCGGCCTGTCCAGACAGCAGGTACATCCTGGTCGGGGAATCCCTATTTAAGACGCTCTTACCATTTCCCAGAATTCCATTTTCTGATATGGTCAATAAGTAATTTGCAATTTATACATTGGAAAATCCATTTGTCGATGGGTTAACATCTGTAACTCTCTGATGTATGAGAAGAATAGGCAAGCATGTCAGTAAGGTATTCATTGAAGTAATACTGTGCGGTCCCTATCAAACATATGGTAACATATTGTAAGCAATGCTGATTCGATGCACAGACAACACTGTCAGAGTTGCGTTAATGACTAAAAGCATAGACATAATGAATAATAGACACCTACTGCAGCATGAACCAACTCAAGCGTTTAACTACACAAATGGTGTTCACAGAATCCTTATAATGACAGCTTATGTGCTTAACAGAGCATGCCCGTGCATTTGCACTGCAATTCTTAGGTGCTTCTGAGCATTGAAAACATTTGCTTTAAAGCTGTTAAGTTATTACTTCTAAATGTGTGACTGCAATGGACTGGGATCCCATCCAGGAAAAAGTTTTTTTTTTTTATACATAAAACTCTCTACATGTGGCCCTAGTTTCAAGTAAAATGAATAATCACACAACCCATGTCAGTTTCACATATAAAATTCATCCTGTAATTCATCAGTATTGATCATTACAATCTTAGAAAAAGTTCTGTATTCATGACAGAAGTCTCCTTGCTTTCATAGATGAATGGCTACATGATTTATGAATGGTCTGATGGCTCCAGATACAACTACATGCCAACTGAGTTCTTGGACTTTGAAGACGCAAATAGCAGCTGCGTGTCGATAAACATGAACGGCTCATGGATACAACGGGACTGTCAGTCTCAGCAAGAAGGAGCCATCTGCTACATCAACAACATTAAGGGTGAGCATCTAATCAGTTCTAGAACTGAATGGAATTTTGTAGGGCTTCATAATTAAACGATATGAATAAACAGTTAAAATTGTGCCTTACAGCCATAATCTGGCCACCGGTGGTAGGAAAGATGGATAATTTTTATTTCTTGTTTACAGAGTCAGACCCCCAGCCCATCTCTGCGTCACATAGATGTCCAGAGGGCAGCAATGGATCTCGGTGGATTGAGTACAGGGACCACTGCTACGCATTTGATATGACATTCTTCAACTACAGCACCTACACGATGGACAGTGCCAAGAGAATGTGTCAAAGTCTTGGTGCGTGCTTTTCGTTTCCAAGGGCTGACGATGATAACTCAGTATAACATTCATCTTAAACAGACATAAATTGAAAATTGACGTGTTTCTTGAAGGAGGCGTGATACCGCTTTTCCGGGAATCAAAAATGGAGGTATTTACACGCGCACACTCTTCCTTTGCCGCAGATGCGTCATCTCAGCTCCTCACCATACAGGACAGGGAGGAGAATGACTTTATCGCCAAGTACCTGTCAGAGAACCCCATCCTCACCAGCAGAGTCTGGCTCGGCCTGGATGTAGAGCCTAACGGTACATGTTCTGGACTTACTACCTCTGTGGAATGTGCTTTATGCTAACCTTAACCCTAACTAATATTATGGTCACATATAGTCTTCGGTAAAGGCCTTTATTTTGTTGTACACATACTCAGCATTATGTAATGACAATCAGACACTGCTCCAGCTTTGAAGTGTTCAATGTGTCACAGGCAGAGGTGGAGATTTCATGTCCAGAGAGTACAAATCCAGACCGAGATTTTGTTTCAACCAACCAGTTGAGTATAAAGAGTCACAGTCAACTGGTACTCAACTGGTTGGTTGAAACAAAATCCTGGTCTGGATTTGTACTCTCTGGACCTGAAATCTCCACC
>JAODKC010000001.1:44821205-44848104 GCA_026777985.1 Mormyrops attenuatus | reverse complement strand
AAACCTATCTTTATCGAGCCGTTCTTCAATAAGGTCAGGAATGCCTGCTTTACTGACTGTACCCGATATTGGGTTTAGGATAAAAGTTATTTTTTTCTTATTCATTGTGCCAAATAATCAGCGCATAGTTTATTTGTACAAAGATACATATTTGTTGTTTATATCGTGGAGATTAAGAGAGTAAAAATGTTTAAAAACCACTTTAAAAAGTGCTTTTCCCCGTCCCTCTTGTGAAACACACTCCTTTTCAAAAAGCACCCCCCCCCCCCCCCCCCACAAGCCACTTTGAGATTACAGCAAATGACGGAGAGTCGAAACATACTTTCGAGATTGTCCATGTGCTCACGCAGCGTTCTCGCCAGGTTGAAAAACTGGGCGAGAGAGGGGGGAGGAACACATTTTACGGGGAGGCGGAGCTCAAACACACATAAGACCGACGTTTCCAGCAATATAGTCACACAATCGTGTCACCATCTCTGGGGTGACGCAGCCAGGTCTGCCCTTACCCCGACATCGTTGGCGATCCCCAGTGTGTCGGAGAAGCGCTGTTCACACAGGTGCAGCAGGACCACCAGGTACAGGCCACAGCTAATGAACTCGTACTCAGACTGTTCAGGGGAGGGGCCACAATAAGATCGTGTGACTCATAAATTATAATACCCCCCCCCCCAGCCAGTCCACATTTCTGTTCTGTTCGATTAGCTAACCACCTGATTTTACTTTTTGGCTGGGGTGGGGGGGCAGACTATACAAGGTACATGTGGATCTTGGAAAAAGTATTACACTCGCTAGTCTAAAAAAGGTTTTCATTGCTATTAGTCTTACATTCATCTCTTAAGGGTCATAAATATGGCACAACCGTGGACGATAACACTGATTTTCGTGTTGGAACACGTTGCTCTAAACTGACCTGTAAGTAACATTATCTATCAGTTTTCGGTTGGGGAAAGTGCAAATTCAGTTAGATGACCCCAATTCTGCATCATGGTCGAAACCGGTTAACGATAATGAATATGAAACTTATCGTACACTGTCCACGAAGTTCTTCAAACACAACACATAACTTTCCTAAACCTGCAACAGCAGACTGTTATGTTATCTGGCTGTACATATGCTGAGCAGTGTGGGGGCAGATTAGCGGCATTAGTGCTATGTAAGAGTGCCTCAGGCTCAGAAACGACTCGCTGACCCTCTCGTGGGTCCTGTGCAGCTCGTTGATGTCAAAGTCCTCGATGTCAAGCTGCAGCTTCTCCCTGCACAGCTCACATGTGGTGATGGCCTCCAGGCTGGAACCTGGATGGGTGTGGAAGGTCACCTTAAGGCCTCGATACTGGCATTTCCACTGACCTAGATCTGCGCATTCTGAAGATGCAAACTGAAAAACCGTTAATGGAAACACTCAAAATTTCTGAAAAGGAAAAAAAAAAAAACTCAATATCACAAAGCTTGTTTGAGGTGGTGTTTGTGGTGAGCCAAAAAGACAATTTGCGAAACTGCAAATGAAACAGAATTTGCAAATTAGTAGACACGTAGGACAAAATAATTCGTTCTCATAGAGCTAACTCGTGGAAAGTCCATTCCGTGTTGAAGTACGAGACATGGCTCTTAATCTCGCAGAATGATAAATGGAAAGTATTATTCCTCTGACATCCATTAATGGAAATACACTATCTACAATTTAACTCTGCCGACACGTAAAAAAAAATGTGCTTATAATTTCTGCAAAACGAATGGAAACGGGGCTAATGTGAGTGTTTTCCGGTGCCCGCGATACCTGAGCTGATTTTAGCGAGCAGCCACTTCTTCATGCATTCCTGATGGACATACTGGAGGCTTCCTGTACACCGGCAGGGTTCGATCAGCGGGTCGGGGGGGGAGTTGTGTCCCATTTGACAGATGCGGCAGAGTTCCCCCTCCTCCTCATCAGAATCCTCCAACAGCAGGCTAAGGACACGGGGGGGGGCAATTTTTGGTGTGAATTACTTCAGATTTAGCCCTGAACTCATTGTTCATTACAACTACATATACTTACATTCCTGCCAGTAAATAATTAAATGGTGGTTGATGAATTACAACACAAATTTGAGGACAGCCTAATTAATTTAAGTATGTTAGCTCTCTCTGTGGTCTTGCTGGTTACCTCTCCTGTATTTTCTTTACTCTCTCTGGATCTCGGGATGAGGTTGGCTTCTCCTCCCTTTGCTCTTCAGAAGGGATCCTTCCAGGGGCCATCATGTCAATGGTGAGCGCCGCACTCCCACTGGCTCCCTCCAGTGGCGAAGGCATGGAAAGTCGCAGCAAGGATCTGGTGATTCCAGATAGCTCTTGATCTCCCCCTGTGTGAGAGGGTGCTGCTCCTGCCCCTCGAGGCTCTTCTTCCTCGTCCTCCTCTGCAGTGGTGTCGATTTCCGAGGCTTGTGTCGTCAATGGCGGGCACCGTGAGCTTGGGAATGCCGTGGCAGTCATGGAGAGCGCCGTCTCATCTCGGCCCTCCCGCCTCCTTCGTGGGAAGAGCGGGGCGCACCGGTTCCTGAGGGATGATGACAGCCAGGAGCCGGAGGCCCGTGGAGACTCCAGTTCGCACTCCGTGCTGTTCCCCCACGGTACAGGCGGCGTGCTCTGGCGTCTGCGGCGGAGGAAGGGCAGCCCAGGTGAAGGGTCGTCCAGACTCCCAAGCCTTCCTCTCCGGAGGCTGCTGCCAGCCTCATGGGGAATGGCGGCAGAGCCAGGACCGCCAGAGTCCTGGGAGGAGCGTCTGGAGAATAGGGTGGAGGACATGCTGCTGGCCAGGCGAGACAGCAGCGGCTTTGCGCCGTGGCGCTCCGCAAGGTCGCTGGGCCGCCTACGAGGGCGATACAATGGGGAGACGCCGGGGGACCTCTCAGGGAGGCTGTCCGTCCAGTCGCCTGACCGAGAAGTCCGAGTTCGTACCCGAGGATCCACTGATGGTTCCCGAGGCTGCTCAGAAGCGTCGTTGCATGAGTCATGGGAGAGCCAAGACGGCTGATAGTCGGAGGGCAGGCGGTGAAGGTAAGAACCACTCATTCGACTGGAGGAGACGCCCTCTTTGGGCCTCGCTCCTTGTGCGTAACAGGAAGTGACGCGCTCCTGATCTGAAATACCCACAGATAAAAGGAACCGGCCCTTAATATTTAATATCGTCAAATGTCAAACAACTGCCAGCACACTTTGTTCCTGACATCCATCTTACATTCACAGGAAATACAGGAAGGACCATGAGCAAGTTGAGTTCGGCCTAATAAGCAATTCATGATTTAAGTAACGGCGACCAGCTCTGACTGACGTTCGTCATTCAGAAAGCATTACAGCATCAGACCCACAAAAGCATCATTCATACATCACTGAAAGAAAAAGTGACAGTATACCCCTTTACTTCCTAATAACTTAATCATTTCTTTAAAAATTTAAAGGCCAGTATTTAACCAGCTCTAGGGCTTTGTGAATGTGTTTTTAATTAGCCTGCAGAATACATTACAGGTTTTTGTGTTAGTTTTTCTCTCCTTATCATATATTGTAGATCATTTGTCATATTTGTATTCAAATTCTAAAAAATTTAATCTAGTCTCACAGTTCCGTCCCTCAAACCGTTAACAGTGCAAAATAAGCCCGATGTGAACCGGAGTCTGATCTTACCGTACAAAATGCCGTTAATAACGTGTATCACCCAACCCCCACGCCGACTCTCTCCCCAATGTTAGTCATGTCCATTTGTGTGTCAGGCTTGGCTGTATGCAGTCTCTCCCTGCCAGCCAGGAAGCAGATGACCACTGACGCACATGCCCCTGATTCACCTCCCCACAACACCCTGTCCTCTTTCCTGTCACTGCAAATCACGATCTCGTAGAACCCCGCCCCCACACACACACACACACACACACACACACACACACACACACACACACACACACAACCATGGGCCCCAAAATTATAAAAGTAGCACAAAAAGTCTACAGCTATCTGAGGAATTAAATGACGTGGGGCAGACACACGTCTGAAGGCCCACTGGCTGGTCACCAAGATACGCCCAGCCTGATTTAAGCTGCCCCCTCCCCCGGCCCAAAGATGCCGACGCGCTCCACCATGGCCTGTGAATTAGCCTTAGCCCCAGCCCGCCCTTTGGAGCCCATGAGCCTAACTCCAGACATCTCTCTACTATAAAAAAAAAGAACAGTAGGGCGGTGCCAAACCCTCGAGGGGTGTCACACGGACGTACTCTGAGAGGTGAACAGGTTAGTGGTTCTGCTCTCCGACAATCCCGCAGCATGGCCCCCCGGACCAGAAAGGCTTCGATCTGATCTCTTGCGAAGCTCTCGGCGAGACCAGAAGCCGTCAGAGGAAGATGATGACGACGACGAAGATGTCGACGACCTGGAGGGAGGGCTGCGTGCCAGCCATGGTGAATCTGCACAGGAGGAGGCTATTTGTTATTCAACTGCATGTTCGAGAAATTGCAGCTTAACCAACAGTGACTCAACTGTCAAGGCTAATTACACTGCATACATAAATTACTTAAGTATAATATCTGCTTCAAGATTACCGATTATTATCTAGCAGGCATGCTATCTGTCACTCTACATGAAACCCAGAACAGATCCACATGAAAATGACTGTTCTGCTTCAACAGTTGATGGAGAACCAGGGAGTGCCTAGGAGAGTACCCGCGCTGGAGTAATGGCTGCCCTCCAAGGATGAACAGGAATCCCTGGAACACGACGCCCTGCCAGTGCCGGATAGCGTGGATCGCTTGTGGTCTGTATCTTGCTCGGTGTACATCCCCTGCTGTGTTTCAGAGCCCCTCTGACGATAAAACTACGACGAGAAATCGTGTCTGAGTTATATGGAGCGTGGCTGGCTACAGAGTGGCCCGTACACTGAAGATGGAGGACAGATATTCAAATTGTGAGATCTAAAGGCATTTGTGTCCTACCTGCTTGCTTCTGCTTCCCCCAGACTCAGCCCATGTGCCGTCACATGATGCAGAGGGGGAGCCAAGGTGCGAAGGGCGTCTCCATGCAGGATGGCGGCCCTCCGGGCCACCTTGGTTTTTGGATGCGTCGTTAAATCTTGGACTCTGCAGGAATAGCAATGAAGACACATTTACTAAGACCCCGGACACAGGAAGCAAAGAGCAGATAATATGGAAGCATGAGTAGAAGACAGCTGACAGCAACATGCGATTTTCTTCATTTTTTTTGCAGTTTCCACACAGACTGTTTGGTTGGCGACTGACCTTACAGTTTGAGCTATTTAAATATTATTAGAAGGTAACTTTGTTTAAATGTTCATCTACCAAGATAATGATGGTAATCACAGATAAGCTAAATCCATTTGGAACACGATAGACAGCTAATCTTAAGTAGCTAGTTAGCCCGCAGTGGCTCAGTGCCACGCCCCACCTGTCATGAAGCAGACGACCAAGCAGAAGTGAGTCACATTGTGCCACTGCATCACCCTACTGTAGCTAAGTGTTGATTCTCCGCTTTTTTACCAGTTTTTTAACCATTTAGGATTTATTCTCATACCGCATGGCAACCGCTTGTTGTCAGCTACAAAACATCCATTGCCGCAGTGACTCGGTTTCTGCAACAATCCTGCACAACAACCATATTATGGGCAGGGATCCCAAACAGACTTTAAATAATACATTTTCAAAAGCACAGAAACGGTAATGTGAGAAGGCGTACATGCAAAGCCGCGACTCTGAAAAGGACTGGAAGCTGGCACACAATAAACACACAAGGACACACCCAGAAGTGCATTTCAGACAGTCTGTTACTTCTGAGTGATACAAGCTGCACTGAAGTCACAGGCACAAAAAAACAAGTTTAATTCTAGAAACCAGAGTGAGAACTTTGAGCCACACTCAACCTTGCCAAGATATATCTTTAGTGGTTTCCTATTAGTCACTATCTGAATAAGTCCTAAGTGTAACAGTGGTCTTTCAGTTTTTTAGATACCCCTGTAATTCTTTTTTAAATTTGCACGCTTTAAGTTCCCGTTTTTCAATGCACAGGCCTAATTCTTGAAATTACGCATCATGACAAAAGAACAGCTACAAGTAACAGCCATATAACCTACTAACCAATACTCAATCCAGACACACGGCTCCTTGACACAAGCAACACGCTACGTTCTGATCCGACCTTCAGGCAGCATATTAACGACAAAAAATACGCTAGTGTGGATTAAATGAAAGACGATGTCTGTCAGTGTTCTGAGGGGGTAAGAACGTATGCAATACCTGAGAATCAGAGTCTAGCTTAAACGGGTGTCCTCCGGTATGCTGATCGCAACCCAGCACACGATCTCGGCAGTAGAGCTGGCTGGTCCCCGAGGAGGAAGAGGACATCGCATTGGACTTGGGAGTACAAGTCAGCCAGCGAGGTTTGGAATCCATCTCTGACGCCAACAGAAAGAGGGGAACAATATATCAAAAGACATTAATCACAGTCAGGGAAATAGCATTTCCCAAATTTTAACACTCTGTTCCTAGGTTTGTAGATGCATGCTAACTAATCAGGTGTTTACAGCTAAGCAAATTAATCAGGGTGGATCATAAATTACAAATTTTCAAAATACATTTATAATAATATATGGCAAAAGCATTTCGGCTTTGGGATTCTTTAACTTGTCTCCTTGATGCTGAAAAGCCAATTCATGTAAATGCTCTATTGAAGGAAGACAAGCAGGAATGCAATGGTGTGCAAAAGGGAAAAAAACGCCCAAGAACACTACTACTAATAATAATAATAATAATAATTATTATTATTATTATTATTATATTTTTAAAAAACTTGTTCGTGTTTCACTTAAAACACCGAAATGCAGTCGGGGTGCAACATGTTCCCCAGCACAGAGAAACAAAATTAAACTTTGTACCAGCACCTAAGATGGAAGCTTGCCTGTCCCTTTTACACTTAAAATGTCACCCTCTTTGAGATAAAAGGCGCTGTGTGCCCGGTATACGGGCGGAACAGCAGTCCGAGGAACTACACAAAGACTTATTTCACATTATTTCAAATGTCACCGCCGCTCGGCGGAAATGTAACCGTCTATTAGCGCAGTAATGACCGAGCTTGAGAATTAAAAGGCTGTCTGCACCAAAGTTAGCTAGTTGGCTACGTAAAGCTGGTAGTTAACTGATTAATAGGTCAGTTCCGTCTACGCAGAAAAAATATTAACGTTAGGAAAAGGACAAGGTACAAGTGAATTAGCTACTCCTAGCTAGCTAGTTAGCCATTTTCTAGGCAAGATTTCTTCACCTTGCAAGTTTGCAAGCTAGGCAGCAATAAAACAGACTTTGGTTGAATATCTAGGCATTATTACTGTCACCGCGAATGATAATAAGCAGTACGTTATTATTTAGTCATAGCAGACTTTCAGTTTTTAACCAAGGAGGAAAGCAAACGTAGTGTCTCACCTCCAACTTCCCCTGATTCACTTCTTGCCGAATATTAATAATGGAGACGGTGTGTTGACATGTGCTGTCACGTGATGCCTATCGTCAGCGAGTGCGAAGCACCGCCCATTATGATGATTGTCGGGCTCCTGCACCAATGAGAGCCTAGTGTAGAATATAATATTCATAAAATATTAGGGGTGGCTAATCTTATCCGCAAAGGGCCAGTGTGTAAGCAGGCTTTTGGGATAACCTTTAGGTCAGCTATTCAAACCCAGGTGCGAGGAGTCTTCAACCAGTCAGTCCTCTGTTTAGTAATCTAATTAGGGAGTTGCATTGAAAACTGGCACATCTGGATAAGACTCGCCACCCCTGTTGTATACAGTAACAGACGACTGATGTTATAATATTTCTCACTTTTTAAGTAGGACTTCTAAGCATCAGTGCACGATGACGTCACTGTAAAGTCTGAAAGGCTAAGCCTACATTTGAAAAGACACAAAATGGAAACTTTGAAATTTTCATCCTATCAGTCTTCTGATGAAAGAAAAAACATTAAGCCTATATGTACGTACGTACGCACATACATACATATATACATACATGCATACATGCATGCGCACATACATACATACATACATACATAAATATACATACGTACACACCTACAAGCATACATAAATAAATAAATAAATACATACATACATACATACTCACCTACACACATACATATATACATACATACATGCATGCACACATACATACAGACATACATACATATATAAATATATACATACATACACACATACATACATACATACATATATACGTAAATATATACATACATACTCACCTACACACATACATATATGGGCCATTTTGCCAAATCGGTGCCATTTCTGTCCCCCAGACATCTATCTATCTTTTTATCTATATACATTTTGGTTAGTTACTTAGATGTGCTCAGTGTTATCAAAAAACTTGTTAAAAATCAACAACTTGCTAATAATTATTTTCACAGTTAATATAAATTGTTCATTGGCATAAAAAACTGATAGTTTGATAAGATACTTGATCTTATTTCTCCTTAGTCATCAAGATACTTGATACTAAAGTGTAACAGCAATAACTTGTTGCTTATTTGAGTCCCTGAGGTGACCTGCTAGTCCGCAGTGTTTGAGGTTTTACTTGTACTGATATTTTGCGTTGGACACAGGCCTACACACTGTAACTACAACAGCTGCTGCAGCTTGTCCCTCAGATCTATAAAGGTGACAACAAATTAAATAAAAAGTTCTTCATTTATCTTGTTTACCAGCTGTTTCCACAAACCCCACCCTTATGAACCTGCTTACAGCTCTCTTGCCATTTGTTCTACAAATTTGCTCATTTAAATTGTTTTTCAATACATTTTTTGCATTTTTTTTGCAAGAATCAGTTAAAATACAAAGTATTCAATTGTATTTAATGGAAACTGTTTCATTGTTTGGAATCAACAGACAGCTGGTCCACCAGGAATTAAGTGTGATGGTGACAGAAAAGAGCAGGTGGGTCGCCAAGCCTGGATAAGGTCTGTAGGTTTCTGATGTACTCCTGTACTCAATTTATTTTAGTTCCAATATAAAATAATATTACATGACGTGGGCTATAAAAACAAAACTGTCTGGTGAGCAGATTAGTCAGTAACTTTTTCAACCAGAACTTTTAATGCTGATCTGAATAATATGTTTAGTTTCTTGCAATTTGAGTATATAATGTTTTATCCCTATCGTTTTCAAATTCTGGTTCCAAACAATACTGTGGCACATTTGACACTTGCTCCCACAGTCCAACGCTTCCGCGTGAATAGGACATTTTTGGCCACTAGGGGCACTAATCATTACATTTCACTGACTTAAAAAAACTGCATCAAGTCCCTCTCTCCCTCCTTCCCTCTCTCTCTGTCTCTCTCTCTCATTTTCTCTCTCTCAAACACGTTGCGCTGTTTCTGTTTTTTGCAGCATGTTTATGTTACACATTGTTTGTTTTGTCATACAGTGAGATCATTAAGATCATTGTAAACAGCACTAATTATACATTCATTTGAATAATAACCAGAGCAGAAGCAAACTTCCCGATGCAGAAAAAGATATTCAGATAAAAATCCTCTTTATTATCCAGTTCGACAACTAAATGTAAATTGCCTTATTTATACTGTATTTGAGTTTAATATTTCTGGTGTACAATCCAATGTGAATTTACTATTAATTCATATAATGTAAGATATTTTTTGCATTTAATTTCATAAATAAATGTGGGTGCATATATACACTTGTTTCCTTTTAATGCCCTGTTTCTTTTTTATTGATGTGTTTGTAATTATTAAATATTAATAATTTCTTGCATTAGGGTTGGCTAAGAATCCGTTACTGCTGATGTGGTAGGAAAATCCCCTCAAAAAATGCATTTTTGGCTGTTAATTTTGCATTTATACGTGGGCCAATGGACAAACAGAAAAAAGGCTGACATTCTGCTTTTTTTAAATAGTTTCTTAATTTTCCACTTTAAACAAAGTTGTGATCTGCAGATGAACAGCCATTTATGGGAGCTTTGAAATAGCCTCCTGCTCACACGTCTCCGGTTGCGTAATCGCTAAGGAATGCCTTGTGACATTTCTCCTCTCCTCTGCCACAGTGTTCCCAGGCTTCTTTCAGATCCAGGAAGCCTAACTCTGCACCACATGCTCTGCATCCGAGGAGCACGCGCTTGCAACACAGCACACTTTTTAGATACCAGTAGCTAAACACTCTGGGAACGCGAGTAAAGAATGCTTCAACGTCTGTGTTTGTAATATCAAATTCTTAAAATATATATAAAAATATTTTGCCCACTCATTGTCTTTCAAAGTCCATGTTTTTTTTTAAAAACAATTCTTTCTACTTAGTCACATTTTTACGAACTCCTTGTGAAAATAACCCCTCTATCCCATCTTCCATAACTGCTTTTGCTGATTTGGGGCATGGTGAGCCTGCAGCTTAATCCTGCAAGTGTAGGGCAGGGGGCATCCTGGATAGGATGCTGATCCATCAAGGTCCACAAACTCACACTCTATGGGAAATTAAGAGACACCAGTTGACCTAACTGCTTGTCTTTTGATTTATGGAATCTAGGCAAACTTGATGAGAACATGCAAATGCTACAGACATACAGAATCAAGTGTGAGGGCAAATTGCTGCCATGTGGTAATGATGATAGCAAAACATTTAAAAGTCAAAGACAAAACAATGAATGCAAGTGCCATTTGACTAGAAGGTGCCATAAAGACACACTTCAGTGCCAATGTTTTGATTTCCACCCAGCCGACTGTCGATAAAATTAACAACTTTGCCATTTCTACATATTGATGACGCCTGGAAAAAAGATGACATAGTAAAAAGTGTTGCCACAAAATCCACGAACATAGATTCACATAGCTGGATATCGAGTTAACACCATTATATCTTCCTGAATACTAACCCTACGTTACTGTTACAGTATTTTATCCATTTAGTGCTGAACCCTGTAATAAAAACTTTACGGTCCCACTGCAGTAATTGAATATATTAATTTGTACGAAATTTATTTTGGAATGCGTGTTTATTTTTTACATGCAAGCCATTATACTTCATTTGTGTGTCAGTGTGAAAATAAAAGACTTGGTTGAGGTCTTCCAAAACCTGTTTACATTATAATCACATTGCTTTGTTTTCCCGTAACATTAGTTTCCCATCATGCTTTTCAACGGGCTCCTCAATTCCAGGACGTATTTTTATCCCGAAATCGGTTCCTTCTGGGGAGCGCACGTTTCGAGGAAATCCCGGCGCCCGTTATGGTTAACGCGCTAATGGCCTATGTCTGATCCGATCTCCGCCGAAGGCGTTTCACACGTCTGCCTCGGTAGTATCTGGAGCAGGATGGCACTTGCGGTGACCAGAAATGACTAATTAAAACGGACAGTGTTTTGCATAAATACGATGTAACACAGCCCGACAGTTGGCACCAGACTGTGTCGGACCGCTTCTGTTTACAGAATGTGTGAATAACAATGGATTTAATTTTAAAACACAGCCATAAACAGAACGTGTTGTTTATTGAAAATATGTGTTTTTTTAGTGGTTCAATATGTATTCTTTGAATTCACGCGTTGCTGATTCAGGACACATTGCATCTGTTCTGTAAGTGCATCCAGATTCTAGGGCTAAATGTATGCTCCCAAATTAGTGTGACACGAACATCATGATTTGAACTAATACGTTGATTTCCTGATGTTGTTCCTATTATATGTTTATTTTACCACAATTTTAAAAATCGATGTGAAGCGGGGTTAACTACTGTGATGAAATATGAATCGTGCAACTTCTGCTTAAATTGCAAAGAAATATCCGGCGTCCAGAAAACGGGTCAATGTGTCAAAGACGAAACAACCGAACTTCAACGCCCCCATGGAGAGAGACGGAGGGAAAAAAAAGTCACGAACGTGACATTTAGCAATGTTACCTAACCTGTAAAACGGTGCCGTCAGCAAAACTATTATTTTCCGCAACATTAAACAGGTGTTTTTTTTAGTTTTACAGTTGCATTTGATATCTATCCTTGTTTTTTTCTCTCTGCCTTCGTTGCCACTTTTGTGAACGTCGCGCAGGTAGATGGGGGGCGGGGAACGTTTCAGAGCTCCGCCGTTATTGTGATTTCCTTCTTTGTACCGCAGCATACTCCAATCAACTAAACAAAAAAACAATGGTTACGGACAAAACGGTCGCCAATCGGTGGAGGTGAAGCAAAGCCTTAGGGGGAAGTGAGTGAGGGAAGTTTTGTAATCTGTGCAGATTCATCGCTAAAAACTTGCTGTTATCAATATGTGAGCGAAAGGACGTAAGTCACAGGTCATGAAGAAACCAGTTCCATCCTAGGTGACAATATGTCTTTGAAAGTTTATTTTCGTGTTATTCATGTTACTCAAAGGTAGCTCATATGTATTCCTTTCCATCTGCGTGCTATTCCTCTTTTCTTGTCTAGCGTCACACACGCAGAAGCCTTCATTAAGCAGGAGATGAATGACGGTTGCTTCTCTCGTTCTGTTCCGCTCACAGATGAAAGGTCTGGCTCGCTGTTATTCGGCGGGAGGCCTGGTCTTGAACGGAGCGTGATTCAATGAGGCGGAAAGGTGACTTTGCGTGGACCGCGGAAACCTCACATTCCCATTTATTTATATATTTCATAGGGGACACATACAATTATTTACACTTAAAAGACAGCACTTTCGTTTCTCCAGAAAAATGTAGCTTATTGCAGTGGGGATGGGTAAAGGAGACAAAGATTCAGTAAGTGGAGGGAGTGTTACATGATGTCAGGACTTATATTAACTGTTGGACTCAAGGACAGTAGGAAACCATAGAAGTATCTGTTTCAGAAGGAACATTCAAACAGAATATTTCGATTTTTACTTTTTTTAACTTCAGTTTTAGTTTAGAAATTAGATCTTAATAGAATCTCTGCTCACCCATCACTCCATCCATCCATCTCTCCATCCATCCATCAATCAATCCATGGGCATAAATTATGGGAGGATGGGGGTTGTAACCCCCACAATAATCAAAACTAGCCAATACAACCCCTTGGACCCCCTTAAATGGGTGGAGACCTCAACCCCCCAATGATCAACCCAGAGTTATGTGCCTGCATCCATCCATCTTTCATGCACGCAGTACAGGATCAAGGTGGTCAACATAATACATAAAGGATCGACTGAGTATCAGGTAATGTGGTTAAACCAACATTTCTTGGTTCAAGCCCCAGTTTTACCTTTGAATAAAATACATAACCAGAATTTATCTGGTTACATATTCTGTTTATTTGTGTGGCTGTATGCTAAACAACTTAAGATGTATTTAATCGTTAATTAATTGTGTCAGTGACATTTAGTATTTGGTCAGTATTCATGTCAGTATTATCAAATCAATACTAACATTTTAAACTGTTGAAAATCTCTTTCTAAGTTGAACTTAGTGTGTGATTGTGTTCGCTGTGATGGACTGGCGTCCCATCAGTGTCCCCCTCACCGTGGCCCTGTGCTTCTGGGCATAAGCCCCAGGCTCACTAAGACCCTGTACTGGGTAAGTGCTTATGAAAGATAGACAGATGGATAATAATAATAACGTGGCCTAATGCCCTGTGCTTCCTGGAATAGGCTCCAGGCTCACGGCATTTCTGTGCCGCATAAGTGATATGAAAGGAAAGATGCATATTCCCTAAGGGAAAAATTTAGTAAGTTATAAGTGCAGTAGAAAACCTATGTTGCACATTATAGATGATTTTGATTCTGCAGTGGTATTTGAAGATCTAATCCGCAGAGAAATGCATTGTGGGAATCTTATGTTTGTCTGGATGCTTTCAGTTCTGCTTCTTGAGCACTGTGTCAATTCTCTGTCTGTGTATTTGTCTCTGGCTCCAGTGAGTCACCGCCTCTCTGGCACCAGTTTGTCCTCACACCTACGCTGTCATATTTTTGTGCTTTTCCACATTAATCCCCAATTCCTCATACGACCTCCAGGTCCTGTACAGCATCCGGCGTCAGGCAGCATGACAGATGACTGAAGTGTCAGGATAACTAAAAACACTCATAACACATGCCGATCACCCGACTGAATTATTTTGAGCTGTGAATGGGGACGGGGGGAGGGGTTGGGTAAAATAAAACATCCTTCATTTTCAGTTAATTCCCAGGGTGCTTGTGTCCAGGTAGCTCTTGGGAGTGGAATTTGGGAGAACATCTGAAATATTTACAGGTGGCTGCGTACAAGGGGCCGTTCCATGGTTGCAAGTCTCTGCTTGATGCTTTTGTAATATTGATCGATAGTTGTGTTGTGTACATGTCGTGTTAAGCTGAGTTGCTGCTGAAAAGACCATGTACGTCTGAGAGGGCATCACAGAGGAGCAGAATATACCTGCACATCAGCTGTAGGAGCAAAATTACTGCAGTGTGATTCCCAGTTTTCATGAGAACTGTTGTTTTACATGCAGAGCTTACAAACGTCATGGTCCAATATTATAAGAATTTATGCCCTTGAAAATTGCTCACTCTTTCCCTATAATGATTCTAGTCAATGCCGGCCAACCCATTAGATGACATAGACACCCCCCTGGGCACCGTCTTCTGAGGGGGCGCCCACTTAGCAAGCTCATTTCACTTTGTCTCAAACAGGGGGCGCCGACGGTAAAGCTTGACTACGGTCCTACATGGGCTTGGAAAGATACAATATTGCATGTTGATGTTTATCTTCGCCATGTATTTCATTGTCACCGTTAAATATGGTAATGCGATTCTCATGATGCACAGTATTTAACGGAGTATATCAAGGCTCATCAACAATCAAGAAAGGTTTGTTAAAGATTCCATCCCACCGGATGAAGACATCCGCAGCCTCCCGCTATGCGCTCCGTGTTTCTGCATCAACCCTTGGCGCACAATGCTCTGACTCGCGCTACAAACCTCTAAAATACTGGGCTTTTGAGGCAAGAACGGATCTATTCGAGGCGCTACCGATCAAACTTTGATCCTAAATAAAGATCGCGGCCTGATTATTTCCTTTTGGATTATTAATTGAATTACCAATCATTTAGGCCGCATTTTCATTAATAAATACAAATTGCGATATTGATAAACTATGTGAATGTTTAACTTTCAGTTCCAATTAGGAAGAAATGCCGTTTGTATTTTCCATATAAAAATATCTCACACAGCATCTGAATGGAAATAAATTGTAAAGTATGACAATAATATATTCTGACCTTCCCATTTTCTAATAATATGATTGTGTGTAAATCTGAATGTTATTTAAAGCACTAAAACAAGCACTCGGCTTAATTAGTTTTTAATTCAGTGCACGTTAATGACGTAATATTATAGACGATTGTCTTTATTGCAGTTATTAGCTTCTTACTTAAAGCTTTTGAGAGAGACATACCATGAAGGAGCCCAAATTCAATTACGTGTTAAAACCTTAGGCCACTTTCACCGGCGAGGCACCGTCTGCAGCTCCGAGAGAAATTTGTGTCATTGAAATTAAATGCTTTTGTGGCGCTGGAAGGTTCTTGTTTTTAATGGAATTACAGAGTGTGGTGTAGTGAGATGATTAAAATCTGTATTCCCTGAATGTGTCGGGCAAAAATCAATAATTGCAAGCACAGCTCCGCAGCGTGATGGGTATCCTGGGCTCGCCACGAAACTAATAGAAAAATAATAATTAAAACCAAATCACCGCATTAATTTGTTTTCCATCAGTCTCAGGAGGGATCATCTTTACTAGTTCTTTTGGTAGCTCATTATACTTTCTAATCAAGACTCTTTAAAAATCCCTTTAAAAGAGACAGACTGCTTTACCCTTCCCCCAACATGCTTTCATTGCAGGCATTGTACTTACACTTATTATGTTACAAATGACCGAGCTAAGGCTGACATTCTCATCCCGGGGAAAAGGACCCAACGCGCAGAAATGTTCTTTAATGAAGCGGCTTTGAGCAATTTCTCGCCGGCTGTTATTAACGAAGTTCCGCCGGACGATTAAAAAAAAAACTCGCCGCGTCGGCCAGTCGGTGTGACAGACCCATCAAATTGTTTGTCCTCTCCTGCCATTTTGCGTCGAGGCGTCGTTTTGTCCAGATCCAAAGCAGATCGGAGGAGAAAAGCAGAGGGAAGAAATCGATGAACGCACAAGCACACATCCCTGTTTAAAACACCTAAAGCTGAATAAGGTTTGCCCCTATTTAATTTAGGAATGGTTCTGTTTCTAAACACGGCTGTATCCAATTACGCCTAGTGTATATGCAATTTAATTTGGAAAAGGGATAGTTTATTACAATCAACAAAGGTACAATTACAGAGCTGTTCCCTTGAACTTTGAGGTAATTAAAGTAGAATATCCGATGTTTCCGCATGTTTGAAAGCCAACATAGCATGGCTTTTGATTTTAGGTTTAAAACTGAAAGCATAATTTTAACTAACATTTAGCGTGGAAGCGACATGCTAATGTCATTGTGTTGGGTATGGCGGGTTATTTATAGACAAGTCTTCTAAAGGAAATTTTCTCAAATGTAGGCTGTATAAAAAACTGAATATGAATTTTTCCCAACAGCATACCAAATTGTTTCTGTTGACAGTTTGTTTTTTATAATATGACACGGTAGTATAGTACATCCTTTACTGTACAGCTCCTGTGATGTTGAACTGTTTATCGCAGAATGGGATAATCTTAACCCCCTTGTTTCAAGTCAAACTGGGTCACAAGGTCCCCGTTCAGCCTGTTGCTGAGAGAGAGAGAGAGAGCGAGAGAGAGAGAGAGAGATACACACACTGTTAGGTACAGATGGCAGTCTTTGCCAAGGTGTTACAAGCCAACAGAGAACTGAGAACTTCTTGAAATCGACTAGACTGCTATAGTCTACATATCATTTAGTTTAAAATTCAATGGATTTCTGATATTTTCCCCACTTCTTTATTTTTTTCTAAACCATGGCTGCATAGACTAAATTTCCCTAATAATCCCTAAGTGTTAAGGCGTCTGTTATATGTCTTTGCCTCACTTCCACATTTGCTTTGCCATGGCATGTTTCATTGTATTCTTAGGTGATGACACTGTTCGTGGTTAGATACTAATCTTCACTGGCATGTCAAGCATGTGTTTTATACTGAAACATTTAACGATAAACATTTGTTTATGCGTTTGATATATTTCTCTCGATCTATATGTTCAGAACAAAATACACTCACATCCATTAACATACCTTGTGTTTAGGTATGTGTATATATCACAAAGTAATTTATTTTAATTCGTGTGCATACTTAGGCCTGAAATATCACATTAATGAGACAATGACCTTAATTTTAAATGTAACAATAAACCACTCTAACATATTATATGATAAATGTAATTATTAATTCATATTTAGAATAGTTGACAATATCCACCCACATGTAATTAATATTATTTTTCTTTCATCCACATGTACACTATAGAGTATGCACATTTTTCAGGAGTTACCTTTGACTATGAAAGATATACTGGCTGAATGTCGGTATAATTTTTGTGAACAACGTGGTGGTGATGCTGGTGGGATGCACGAAACAGCCCCGGTTGGTATTGATCAGTGGTTCTTGTTTGTCATTCTGCACTGTCGCCTGGCGTTATTACGGAATATAAGTTTTTTTTTGCCGTTAAAGAGCTCGCAGGCTGACGTCACTTGGGGCTTGAAGCCGAAAAAACCGTGAGATGAAAGTCTCCGTCAATTTGCTGTTAGTGGCTGACACACTCATACATTACATACAGACACTAACACATGCACACACAGACACACACGCATACACACACTCACACTCTCTGGCACGCACGCACGCACGCACACGCACTCACTCACTCACTCACTCACTCTCACCGAGACTCAATTACTGCCCAATTCCCTTCTTTATCTCTGGCTGCCGGCCTCCACTAACGCGATCGGAGAAGGAAGCGAAACGTTTCACGTTACTTGAAATAAATACTTGAAATAAGCCGAGTCGCGGCCGGAGACCCATCGAACAGCGCAAAAAAACTACTGTAAGTTTTAATCTGTTTATTATGATCGTTGTTTTGTGTAAGGTGGCTGTTGGGTGCCGCGGATGGGGGCTCGATCGCTGCATATGTGTGTTTCTTTTCGTTGGGTGTCTTGTCCGTGTGCTTTCCTCTCCTCGCAATGTAAAAGCGCAGGTTGATTGAAACTTGCTTGGACAAACCGGTCGATCGCTGAATTTAAAAAAATAAAGCCACTCGCCGGGTGTTACTTTTTTAACTGGAGAAAGAGGGGCATTAAAAAAACTTTCTCTTTTTAAATACATCTAGGGACCGGCGCTTGTTGCTTTTTTGGTCGCACTGGTGGCGACTTGGGTTTACGAGAGTCAATAGCGACGAAATCGCTCGTCTTTTGTGCCCTCACTCTTGCGGCTGAACTGTTTCTCTTTTAAAAATAAAACAAAAATCTTTTTAAATATACAGGTTCAGGTTCTATGTCGCTGTCTCCGCGGTTTGTCTGTCTGCATGTTTCAGATGTTTTGCATTTAGTTTTTTAATCTATTTTAAACGCCGTGGGAGTCTATGGAAGGTAGAGAGTACCTTTGGTCTGTTAACATGTCTGTCCAAGAGATGATGGGGGGGGGGGGGGTAATGTAACAGATCTCCACTAAAACAAACAACATTACTAATTAACAAATTTGTATGTTTCGCATTTTGGCACATCGCTTTTGGACGCTGGATGGGCTTTAAACACATTTTTTGGCGTTTCTTGGGGGAAATCACGCTGGTTTAGATGGCAGTCCGCGATCGCAGGCTTTCCCTTCTCCTGTCTTTTGTTGCTTCCTTGGCTATAAAGAGAAGCAGCTGCTGCCCGGCTGAGTTGTTGAAATTTATCCCTTTGTGTATATTACAATATCCTCCATTTTTTCCCTCTGCCCTCTAAACAACAAGCCTCTCGCCATCTTGGGTAATTTAAAAATCACTGATCTTTTTTTTTTTACCCCCCCTCCCCCGATTCTCTCTCTCACACACACTACTACCACCGCCACCACTTTACACGAAATGAATGGTAGTAAAGACTAAAAGTTATGAAATGTTTCGAGGGGAGGCGGTGACGTCATGTGAAGTTTAAGATGTATTTATTCGTGATTACGCGCATATTTAATTGCTATGGATTCAGCAACCCAATAAACGGCAAATAGCCTCTGTTTCCGACCAAGGCGGAATGTGCCTAACTCGTTGTTAATAATTATTACTGTTTGGTTAGGTGACAGGTGGGGAGGTCAGTACCCCAGAGCATGTTACGTGAGCGCTATTAGCGGTCTTTCAGCAGTGTGTTGAGCTGTTTGCAGTGAGCTATAACCTTATTTTTTGGCTATCGATAAAGTGATAATTTTGTGTCATATTAGGACTTTTTGAGGAGGAATATGTTTAACCGCTTTTTGCACGATATAGCTACCGACATACATATTCGTGTATTTTTTTTGGCGGATCTCGCCGAAGATCTTATTTCTCTGAATATTTATATTTGAACGTTAAAGAGTGAGAAGTGTTCCCGTGGTTTATAGATTGCGTTGATGCGTATGGTATGGCAGAAATACAGTTCTTTGTTACTTTGTTGCTGCATCTTCTGTGTAATTGTATGAAAAATGGACTACCTGCGTTCACCTAGTAACCCTGATTTTTGAATGTCGTGCTAATGCATCAGTGCTCAAGGGAATGGCTAATGTGGACGCCATCAAGAGATGGGTAGAAGAAATTCATTTTTTTTAATCTACAAGCAATCTCTAGGTTTTATATGAAAAGGACACCTGCTGTCTGCTTCACACCTTTGGAAAGTTCGTCCGTTTAATAAAAAGACATATGAAGCCCCGATTTTGTTTTATGACTACAACGCATTTAAGTGTATTTTGGATCAAAGGTAGAAATATCAAAGCAGTTGTTAATCCTCTACTGATTCTCCTTAAGCATATGTCTAGGTAAAATATACATTCTGAACGACTGGATAAAATTGCACCCTAATTTCATGGATTGAAAATGGTTTATTAAAGACGATGAGAGCACCTGAAATGTTCATTTTTATAGTTCCATGTAAGCACGATGTCATTAAAACTTTACAAGATTTTGGCCTAATTATGTTTAGAAGTGCGTAATTTCCCGCAATGTGGTCACTGTCCCCACAAAATATCTTGTCTAAGCAGTGTAAAAGTAAGCCATTTGATTTTTTTGAGAATAGTGATTCTCATTTAAAGTAACCTATTCTACTTCTCGGGTCCTTTTCTGCTTATTGCTTGACAGTAGCTTCCTGCTAATGCTTTGCTGATTTAAGCGATGGCTAACCTGGTCTACATCCTGCTCCATGCCGTACAAGAGAGTTTGACCTCCCGACCTCTTTGAGACTGATGGGTGTCTCACCTTATGACCGGGACTTCAACATGAACTTTGGGAAAACCAAAACCGGCCTCTACACACTGCAGTATCGTCAGGATGGGCTCTGTTTAACCCCTTTGGATCCCTCCCCCGTTAGATGACACCCCCCTCCAGACTGAGACCGAAAGACAGTAATGTCGTCTTAGCAGAATGTCTCTTATCCAGACGTTAATCGTTGTTCCTCCAGTGTCTTTGTCTAGATACCCACTGCAGTTTTTTTTTAAGGCGCAGGTGTTCTCGACAAAGATCCTGATGTCTCTCTTTCCCCCACTCTCTGGATCGCGTTCCCTCATCTTCCTGATGTACCGACTTGACAGCTGCTTGAATCTGTGGAGCTGCTGAGAAGCCATTAGTGCCATCAATGAATTGCGAGTGAACACTCTACCAAGCTTCATCTGCCATTACAAATGCCTTTTGTCGCCTTTCCCCATGGTGCAGCTTAAGATACACAGGGAGATGTTTTGTTTCTATATGTATATATAATTTTATTATTAATAATAATAATATTCTATACTCATATTGTGTACCTTAATGCAAAACGGGGGACCACGAATCTGTCAGGGCTTGCTTGTGATGTTTTTGTCTGAGCAGGGAAGGGAGTTTCAGAGAGCAAATTCAAACTAGTGATGACCTCATGCATAGCCGGGGAATCTTTAAGGAAAGTCTTTTTTTGGCATGAGCTCTCAGTATTTTTTCCCCCGTTTAGGTATTTTGAAAACAATACTTTTACAGGATGTCGACTCCGTGCTCTCTATAGGGGGAAAGATAAATCGCTTCCACTCCAGCTCTCGGAAATTTCAGCCAGACATGGATAAATCCCAAACCGCGTGTCTTGCAAAGTTGCGCCCAACATTTTGCCTTTGACTAAGCTGATTAGGAGAAATTAGGATTTGGGAATGTTGTGTCTAGGGATGCTGTAGCCGATGAAACTGGGAGGGGGGGGAGTTCTGTGTTTAATTCATTGCTGTTTGAGTCAAAGTAAAAGTATCTTTTATTGTCAGCTTCAGATACATGATGCATGGTATCAAACACTCAGCTGAAAAAAATTGTCGTTATTGGTCATAGTGCCAGTTAGGTGTAGCAAATGGAGTATGAATACAGAGACATACAAACATGCCATTTTAAGATGGGGACAACGATACAGTTAACCATGTGATTGATTGGGAAAGACTGTGCAAATGTGGTAAGGAAGTTCTGCTCGGAAGCAGAATGTGCACTGAATAAATGGATTTAGATTCAGAGTTATGATTCCTGAATGATTAGTCCTTTTAACAGACCCAGTCTTAGGCTGGCAAGAGCCAGACTCTTAAACAGTTGAATAGTCTAAGGGGAAAGAGCTGTTTTTAAGTCTTGCCATCCTGGCTTTGAATGAGTGTAAATTAGGAGTGTGTTTATCTTCTTTTTCCCTTTAATGTTGTCATTTTGACTTGTAAGCCCTTTTAATATTGAAATGTAGGCCCATTTAATATTTAAAGGTCAGTTAAATGATAATACCACCACCTTTTTTTTTATTGTTATTTCTATCTGTTTCGGCCAAGTAGTGCAGACCGAGCGCAGTTGTGGTAACGGATCCCCAGGGTTTTGTAGAGATGACGCGGTCCAGGTGTCATGGTGGAGCGAGGCTGCACGTTTCCCTCCGATCTCATTCCATTCGGCTGAGACCTCCCACGCTGTAGAGATCACTGGAAAGAAAATATTACTGCATCATCCTGGACATGCCTTTCTTCATAGGTCATATTCTGTACTGTTAGAAATGGAGTTGAATCCATAAGCTGTAGTTTTACTGCTAATGGCAAGAATCACATGTTGCAGTAATAATGATAACAGTTCTCTTCAGATCATTTTGTACCTCATCTTAAGAAATGGTTAACAAAAAATGTTCAAGCCAAAGCTAAATGTTGTCCAGGAACAACAATCTTGGAATTCTTACAGTCTGGGGTTTTAAGCTTTTAATTACGGAGCATTTTCCACTAAACATTTCTGAGTATTTGTTCATGTCTCTGAAAAATCGGGTCCTATTGTTTGCTCCTCTAGTCCTCTCCAAACTGCATGCTAACAAGACAGTGCTGCTTATGTTCAAATTGGTCATTTGCTTTCTTCCACACATTCTCACATGATTTACATATTCATTATTTCTCAAGGTAATGTCATGCATTTAAAAACATGAACTTGTATAAAATAGCTTAAACTGATTTTATAGGCACTCAGAAACGTTTAAAGAAAAGTCAGCTGATTGGCTCATAGTTTAGTTTTTTGCTGGTTCTAATCCCATTTCCGTTAATAGTAGAAATTGTAACATAACATTCACTGTAACACACTGCTTTGCAAATTAGTGTTCTTCAGTTGCCTGTTTATCTTCCGCTACAGGTTTAGGCTGTGTTATCTTGAGTGACAGGAAAGTAAATCGCCAGATCTGGTCAGGAAATGCCAATCGTTTACCCAGGCGTGCTAATTTCTGTCAAACTCAGATGCCGTTTTGACTATCTGGTGATGTTGCTTTAGATGTCAGGCCGTGTTAATGAGTTAAAAATACAAGTACACAGAGGTAAGAACTTTATAAATAAACAAATGGGGAAAAAAACATAAAATTGGAAAGTGTGAAACTTGGAAGGAAAGGTGTGATTTTTCACTCTGCTAGTTGAGCAGCACTCATGTTTGATTTGATGCCTCTGAAACTACTGTTGATAGACAAATTGTTTGTTTCGTGACATTGATTTCATGCGTTCACACAAATGTCCCCTTCGGTGACTCCGCCTTGGCCCTGCTAGGATTCCATCGATTTCTTTTCGTACATAGTTAATTGACGATAATGAACTATTGCTCAGGGTATAAGTGAAGCTGTATAATTAAGGTCCATGATTTGAATAGTTTTAGCAGAAAAAGGAAATTGGATGAATCTGATTATGATTTTCAATGTGGCAAGCATGTATCTACTGGTTATGAAGAACCCAACTGATAATCAGAATAAAAAGATTATGGAATTTATGTCGATTCTAGGGTGAGTTGTTTAATAGGAAAGAAAACAGCAGTTGAACACTTCAAATATAATCTGGTATTTTGTCTCGTAGATGAAAATGCACTTGCTCAAGGTTACAAAAATATCGCATGAGAGTATTTGTAAACGCTGCTGGACTGCAAGTTATAAAACTGTTTTTTTAGGGTGATTATTTTCAGGCGGATTTAATTATGGAAAATCTGCCGTTTGACAATGATTTTATCGCTAATAGCCACGTATCATTGTATAATTTATACACACCCAAGGTATTCGTCACTGTAACTGATGGTGGAATATGGATCACTGTCAGTGCCAGGCCTGTTAATATGATGAATTTGTTTATGGTTTGCATCCTTGTTTAGGCCGCTCCACCGTCTCTCTGGGTCTCGCTAAGGTGATTGTATTAAAATGCTTATGACTTTTAAAGAGCACCAAGCGGACAGCGAGCTTCCCAGAGACGACGAGATTGATAGGCCCATCTTTGCAGGTATAATTGGCACAGAGTCCTTTTCTTTACACAAAATACAAGCAAACAAAGGGATGGAGGAGCAGTAGTTTGTTGCGACAGCCAGTGATTAACGGCGCGTTCTTGTCTCGTCTGTTTCTCTCTGTCTTTCCTTCAACAAGAGAATGTCCTGTATGGAGCTCCAAGGTTAATTTTCTTTGTATGAGTGCTTGTTTGGCAAGGTGAGGAGGATAACTGTGCCTAGTGTAAGGCTTTATTTTGGGTTACATTTGTGTGTTTTGTTGGATGGGAGGGGCGGGAATCAGAGTTGCGATACCGGCAACACAGTACTTAAGTAAATAAAGTTTTTCTGTGAGGCCAGCTTCAGTCTGGTCCACTGCCACTTTAATCCAACTGTGACAAAATTTCTTTTCTTGTATGTTATTTATTGATTTATTATGAAAAAGAGGCCCCAGCGTATTATTTATATGTGGGGGGGGGCTGGGAAAGGATGAACTGGTTCCTGTAGTACTTATGGCAGCTACCCCCATTCCTTACTCTGTGCTGTGTCCTCTGTTTTTTCCACGAGCATGCATTCATTAATCAGAAACTCCTGCTGGTTGGGGGGGTCGTCAAATTGGCGGCCAGCTCGCAGTCTGGATGGCGGTAATGGTGACTCTTAGTGCTCAGACGTAAATAAATCTGAAGTCTTTGTATGCAAACCCCAGAGGTTAATACTGTATAATTCAGTGTCCTCTCTTTGTTTTTCCTGATTGATGTTTTGAAATATTTGAGGCTCATTGTGAGTCCCTTAGTAGGTCAGGAATGACAGCTCTTGATTGGACGAGCTAGAGAACTGTAGGGCTGGTTTAATAGGAATATGTTGTAGAGATTACTGTTCCCCCCACCCCTCCCCAGTGTCCTCATTGTCATCTTTATTTCTTTCTCTCATTCTCCCCCCTCCCTGCTAGATATGACTGTCATGCCGCCTGCATTGTGGCAGCAACGTGCCACTGATGGAAAGTCTCTTGCTGTGATAATGGTGGCCAGCGGTTCTCCTCCTTTCCTCTGCTTGCTGTTTTTAAGTGACGCGGCGCCATCCGTGCAGCCAAACTTGTCAGGATTTCATTTATTTAGCTATTTATTGGCCGCTTTCACTGGCGGCGGGTGTGAGCCTGTCGGTCACAAAGACAGCTGGCTGCGGGAGGAGCATGGACATGTGGCGGTAGCTATTGTGCGTGTCGGCGGCTCACGCGGGCAAGATCGCACTCGGGATGCCACCCCCCCCTTTTATTTATTGATCTTCATGCATTTAAAATCCGCTCGCTGCAGCTACAAAGGCCTCACATTTTAGCTGCGCTAGCAACCTGCTGTAGCCTCTCGCTCTTTTTTTTTTTTTTTAATATTTAATCTCAACTGAACGCCTCGGAAAGACACAAGGGCAGGGAAAGGGACCTGTTCGTCTCGCAAACTACGTGCATGGATCAGCAGGAGCGCTGAATGTGACCGCCACTTGTCCGGCTAAGATGCACGTAACAAGGGCAAACAGAAGGCGAACTGGGGGTCAGCTGATCTCGTGATGAGTTTCAGCCTCAGTCACAGGCCTCCTCATGTCCCGAACCATCATTAGCTCTCATGCAGAGCTTTTCTGTCACCTCCTGCCCCCGTTAGAAGAAAAAAAAATGTGGCTACGAAAACAGTGAATTTCCTCATGGACTGCAGCACATCAGAAGCCAATGATGCTTAACATTAACTAGATGCGGAGCAGAGTCCCTTCACTTTCTCGTTAAACTTCGTTAAACAGCATTCTGCGTGGATATCTCTCAAAGCGCCCCTACGCTTTTTGTGGGAGGGAGGTCACATGGGGAAGTTTATATGAGGATTCACATGAGCGTGAAAAGAAGATACGGGTTGGTCCTGGAATTATATGGTTAGAGTATCATTCCTAATTTGACCAGACGTGTTTTTGTTTCATTATTCTGGCCCGTAGTTTGATGGACAACAAAAGACAAAGATCGATTGGTGGCAGAGCGAAGGATTGTCAAACCTTCCTGCCCTGTGTTTAGCTTGTGCTCTGTAGTCTCCTCCTCCCCGTAGCACTCAGGATTTTTTCTGAGTTGAAATGGGACCTTTTGTGCAAATTGATCTGCAGGTCGTCGGGTGTCCAGGGTCGTGGAAATGAAGTGAAAATTTTAAGGTGGACTTTTAATCATAAGGGGCGGGCAATACTTGCCAGGAAATGGCGAGAGTGAGTAATGTTTCCCAGCTGTCTGAGGCAAAGGAACGAATGCTGGACTGACCTACCTTAGCATAACTGTTTGTTACTCATGACTCTTCGTGGCGTTCTCTTGAGACAGCTGCAGATTGTCTTTTAAAATTTATTGTTTTTTTTTTTTCTTTTTGAATGATGACTGCAGAAATATGAGAAGGCCCAGCCCAAGCTGGAGTTCAAAGAGCTACTGGAAAAGACCTTTCATCTATGGTCTGGGAGTGACCTTTTTTTGTAGCTTGGAGCTCTGTGCTAAATGTCTGAGTATTAAAGCAAGTAATATCGTCTCTTTCTCAACGTGCACACATTCAAATGGCACTGGATGGGGGGGAGGGAGGGGTCAACATCATCCCTGGTAGAAGTACCCACAATCCCCTCCAGGCTGCAGTAAATGCTCTGCAAGCATGACTAGCCGTAATCCAAATATTTGGAGGTAATTTAAGCATGTGGTGGACTCTGTCCAGGCCACGAGTTGTCACTGGGCACCAATGCGATGTGTATGGGTGGGAGGGAAGCATTTTGTCACCTGGATTTGGCATTATACCTCTAAACGACCCTAACTCAGATTGAATCCTAATGGCTGTTTGTACTGCAGCCATTAAATAAAATTTTTTGTTGAAAGTGTTTTTTTCTAACTGTTTGAGAGTTGGAGATTTGGGAAGATTTTTTTTAAAAAAAGAGAGTGATCGGGAGGACACCAAACCAGGCAAACTGTGGAGTGCATTTAGGCCTGTTTGGTCAGAACCAAGTGTTTTAACATTATGTCTATTTTTAGTGGAGT
>JAODKC010000001.1:44753479-44788408 GCA_026777985.1 Mormyrops attenuatus | reverse complement strand
CCCCGCTTCTCACGCTTGTGGCCCATGGACCCTCATGTGATATTAAACAGGCTGTGTCCTGACCTGAGATTTGTAAACAAACCGAGAGCATCCTCAGAATCAGCGCCTTCTCAGAAAGACCCAGAAATACTCTCCTGTCGTTGGAATGATAAATATATTTTTGTATTTTGTTGACTTTTCACAATAAAATACCACTGGGCTCTAGATAATTCAAGCAGTTCCTCAGACATTTTTGTTACTCTCCTCTCTAGCCCAGCTCTCAGGTTAAAAATATTTTGGTTAAATTGTCGCTTTTGAGACTCGCAGGAGCATCTTCCCGGTGTTAATTACGTGGGTACGACTCGGCCCGAGAACGCACCTTCGTCCCACTTTTCTGACAGCTGGGGGTGGAAATTGAAAAGCTGTCGCATTAATGAATACCAAACAATTAAAAAAAAAAAGGAAGCGAGAGAGCGAGAGGCCCCTTTGTAAGACGTGCGCCCTCGCAGATGTCTCCCGACGGCTCCCCGGGCCCCGTCAGCTCGTGGCCGCTAATGTCCGCCGTTTTCCCGGAATACTAATCGTGGCCGGAGCCATTATGCGGCGAGCGCTGTTCGAGCGTTAGCCGTCAGATTACCCTGACCAGAAAATAACATGCAAATTTCCAAACTCTGATTTATTTCCCCCCCCCCTACCTTCGCTTCTCATCCCATCCCTTTTATGATACGGAAAGCCAAAAAACATATCCTGTATCCCCCCTCGCACAATGAATAACCCATTAGCGCCGCTCTCATACATTATGCATTTTAGCCCGCGCTCTGTACGTGTTCTCTGATTTTTCTAGATAAGCTGTTTTCGGTTTTTGCCGCTGAATTAAATGCCAAGGAACGCTGCCGACTCGGGGGTTATATTGAAGATTTAAAAGTAAAGCAGATTGAGTTATTCCTCCTCTGATATTTCCCCCTTTTGAACAGCATCATATAAATACTCCCACTCAGATGTTTATAACGCTTCCCAGTTTCGCTTCAGTGATTGAATCATTCCCTACCGCTACCTTAACTCTTTGGAATACAAACACATTTTTCTTCCCAGTACATATCGTGTTTGTGCAGCGGCAAATTCAGGTCCTTACAGCCTAATAAAAAAACATATATGCAGTTTTATCTGTGATTCAATTCAAATTCAAGTATCCAAAATAAATAGACTTTACAAGGACAATCGTCTCTGCTCTCGTGCCACATTTATACCCCACCTGTACAGCACAAGTGCTGCATGTACGCATAATTTATTATTTTAAGTGTTATGTGCTTACCTTTTATGGGTAATTTTCAGCTGTTTTAGAATCACAGTAAAACATTATAATAGAAAAATAAGAAATAATAAAACATTAATTTCTTTACTAGCATGATGCCTCTTTATATCCCATGAATGCCTTTATGTTGCTCTTCTGGTCCTTGAATAGCCTTATTAGGTTCTGGCTTTGTTAGAACTTGTTGTGTAGCTCCTGCATACACTTACATCTGGTTATTCACTGGAAGCTCAGCCTAGCCGCACTTCATGCCCATTTGACAGCCGTATGTTTGCACTGTGCTATTTGCCTATTTGTATGTCGTTAGGACAAAAGTGTCTGCTAACTGTGTAAAATGTTAATGTAAATAATCCCTGCACTAGATGTAGATGTGCAGGTCAAGACCTATAAGGAAGGGATTACCCTTGCAACTTGAGTCATACGACTCATACCTTAAGTCTTAAAGTTATGAAAATGGTAAGCCGTAGCATACAGACATTTTTAATTAAGAGGAGGGAGACTTTTTTTTGGTCTTGATGGTTTTAAGTTTATAACCCTGCATGGAACAACTTGTTCAACATGATTACCTTCTATGAGTAAATAAAATAGTTTCTACAAAGCAGTCAAATCTAACAACAATTTGTATGTCTGGTGTCCAGACCCTTTCAAGACAATATAGTACGGTGTAAAGTATTTTGGTGGTATTTTCAAATCAACCCTATTCCAGTTTTTTGAAAAATTGGTGAGTCTACACTAATTTTCTTAGGTAGAAGTGTACTCACCTGAAGTTTGTATCTTTTCTCTTAAAACATTTAACAGCATTGTAATTTCCTCTGTACGATGCTTTTCCATCTTGGGCAACCAACGGATACAAGGACAGAAACTGTAAAATTTCTACTGCACCTCAATCTAAAAAGGTTACACTTGACATAGATGAAATACAGAGGACTAATAATGTAAAATATATATAATTTTTGCCAATACAATTCCTTTGTTGGAGCAATATAATTATGCAGTCTGCAATTATATTTCTAGGGGGCAAAACATAATCATGACGACTCATTTACAGATGCAGGCCTAACAAAACAAAACTCATACTGTAAATGTCAGATATGATCCCAAATTTACAACTTCACCATAAAGTGATAGATCAGTGGCTTGTTTTTGTGCCCAGTACAGTTTCATTAACACATCCGCCCGTTTGGCTGTGATGACACCCCTTACCTGCAACATACAACCTTACAAAAAAAAAAAGAAAAAACTTTGGGGGCAGGTGTTCGATTGTGAGGTACAGAAAGTATCATGTTATCCTCTATTTCTACTGCTGTTTTTTGAAAGTCTGATTTTAATTATTCTGCGGCTTGAAACGCATTAATATTAAAAAGGCACTTGCAGATGTCATTCCTTGTTACTTGGGCAACAGTGCTATGGAAACAGAAGCTGGCCTTTTGGGTAATACTTTCACTCGTTTATCTCTGTATCGACGGGCCGACTTTCAGGGCCCAGCCTCTAAATATTCAGCTTATTATAATTAGATTCAAAGTGTAGATTTTCCATTTTGTATGTAAACGGGCATGAAGCCAGCACAATGAAGCGTCTTTGTATCTCTTGAAGAAAATTTTCCCCTCCTGTCGGCAATCAGGGACTCCATTCCTACCGCCTCCTTTTCTCTCCATCTCCTTTCATGCCAGTTACTTGTAGTTGGTCCTCCAGGGTTTGAAATGAACAGCTTCATAAGCAAAAAGATATCAGCCTTTACAAATTCTGGGCCTCTGCGGAGATGCTCGTGGTCAGGGCAGGATTTGAAATGATTCTCATTTTGCTTGGTATTCACTTTCCAACAAATGCAAGCGAAGGTGCGCATTGTCTGAAGAACGAAAATGAATATTCGATTGGGAAATGTGCTGCATTTGGCAGCAATGCATTGTTCATTGTGCGTTTGCATTAATTGATTTTATATACTTATAAATTCTGATATATTGAAACGACAAAAAGGTGATTTCCAGATCCGATTACAGTCCCTCGGTATATCAGAATAGAGCCCAAGAATTTTTTCAAACAAGGAATCCAGTAAATTTTATAGGCATACGGTGTTTTATGTCTTAAGTAGTTAACGGGTTTCGTTACATTGTGAAATGAAGAGAATGAAGACAATTAATGTATAACCAGCTAACAGTTTGTTTTTTTTTCCATTAGTAGCATTAAATGATATTAACTGCAGGATAGTAAATTTCCTTCTGGACAACTAAATGTAAAAATGACATGTATTTGTAGCATGCTCCATCACAGGCTACCACAGAAATACTTTAGGCAATTTGCAGGCCAGTGTCTGGCTGTAAGATGGAAATGCCAGAGGGAGGCTCTCCCTCACTTTCCCAGTTCCCACTCTGCGTTATTTTGAAGCCAGATGCCAGCATCACAAGGAGGTGCATTGTCAGGTAGCTTAGCGCTTCTGTCACCTGGGCCTTTGTAATCTGACTGCTTTAAAATTTTGCTCCCCCCCCCCCATACTCTGCAGTCTTGCCAAGCCTTGGTGGGGAGGGGGATAAACTAGACAAATATGCTTGGACAAAGTAAACAGATATCACTTTAAGATATGGCATATGGAAATGTTTGGACTGTGTCCTGCGCGCTTATTGTCTTTATGCGTTGATTAACACTGTAGCTTTAACTTGACGTTTGATACCACCCCCCGCCCACTGCCAGGTTCTAAAAACTCGTTGTGGGGCTCTGTGACCTCCTCAGACACCACCACGTCCCGCCATACAGTTGGCACGCTACAATACTCTTCTCACTCCTAAGCAGTGATTAGAATTTGTATGAAACAGGTTCTTTCAACCATGGAACCAGGAAGGATGAAGGAGAGTGCATACACTGTATCTTGTCGTACCAAAATAGACTTTTTAATATATAAAAAAAAAAACAAACGTATAATGATTACTGTGACAGTCTAGGAAGTGGACCGACCATGAGTGCTTAGGAGAAAGGGCATGGCACAGGAATCAGACTTTTCAGGTATAAAGTTGAATATTCATAGACATGCTTTATGCCGGCTTCATTAATCCATTATTTTACATTATATTATATTTAGTTATTTAGCAGATGCTTATATTCAAAGCAACGTACAATTGAGAAAGTAGGGTCAGTCAGTTAGGGTTAAAGGCTTACTTAAGGACCAGCCTCGGGATTATCTGTGTCTTTCACTGAAATTACATTAACTTATATTTTGTGATTTCGGTATTACCCATCGCGAGGTTGTAAATACAAATAAACAACATAATGTTGACCCTTTATGTCTGAATAAGCTGTCCTGCCTTTAATGGTACTCTTCTTGGTTAATCGAAATCACCTCTTGAAAACTGCACCAGCAAAGGAGTGTTTGTACTCAGATTTTCCTGCATTTAAGTGCCGACAAGAGTACGGCTCGTAAAAAATGCATGATGAATTCCCAGTGAGTGATATCCCAGATTCCCAAATCTGCTTCGTATTTGCACAAGATGTGTTTAAGCAGATCAAGCAGAATGGGAGGAATGCCTAACTAGCAGCTAATGTCTTTATTGATAATGCATAAAACATTCCCTTGCTAACCAGAGGTTGTAAAATCGATAGGGAGATGTTATGATATTAAACTTTAACATACGTATAGATGAATTATTTAGACGAGCCGTTTTAGCTACACGGTGTCCCTCGCCTTTAAGTAACACTCCCACTGTCTTTATTTGTATTTTCCTGCTTCCTTCAGGGCGTTTGTTCCGGGCAGCCAACGATCAGTCCTTTGGCCTCTCCCCTGTCTCAAGTGCCTTCCCCATGGTGAACCATCCAGCCTTTGGCCTTCACACTAACAGCTCAGGGCGGTCTGAATTTGGAGGCCTGGGCTCACTGGGTATGCCCGCTGCCCTGGCCGCTCACCCCCAGCTGGGAGCCTTTCCAGGTAAGCGAGGGGGGGGCGGGTGAGAGTGAGCATGCTCTTAATTGCTGCAGGAAGGACCGAAGTGGGCTGGGCTACAATAATGATCAGGCCAATTAATTAGCAGTTTGTTCAAGGATAACTAGGGTGACTTGGGTATCTATGAATATCTTTGAGTATCTATGAATACCATGTTCATTTTAATCTCGGTTACCATGAATTTACCATGAATTTACCCAGTTTTTTACCATTCACGGTGAACTGTGTCGTCAGGTATCGTATAGTAGAGCAACCAGCGGTATTTTAAGGAATGGCGGTTATGCATGTTATACATAAAAACACTGCTGCTTTGGACCATCCTATATTTTATGTTTATTTAACATTGTGTATTTATGTCCATTAAATGGCATATTTTGAGTAAATGTATTCATTTTTTCCCCGAAGTATTGTATCATAAAGATAAGAAATTTTGGTTATATTCAAAGAGTGAAATTTCAGAATGAAGATGGATATTATTGATCACACTCTTTTCTGACTGCACATTGATTTGGGCAGAATTGAAGCAGGTTACCAAACAGTCACTCTCCAATGTTTTTATATATTTGTGAAAAGAGTCCTTGAGTTCATAGTGGGCAACCTTTTGAGATTTTAGGAGACCAGACTTTTTTAGCATTCAGTATTACTGTTGCTCATGTTATATAATAAAACGTATCGATTTGTATAGATGTAGGCCAGAGATAGATTGTTTTGAAAATGTATCCAGTATCCCATTGGGTAAGCTCATATGTGTGTATATATTTATTTTTCATGTTACTGTATTTCATTCTGCTCTATAAGATGCATTATTTATTAGCCCTCATCAGATCATTACTTAAATTAATTTGGCTAAATGAGTGGTTGTATTGTTGTATGTATTAATTATCTTGAAGCAGGCATTTGAGGAGTGTAGTTCAGACATCGTAGGTGTTGTATGGAGCCACCAGGTGGCGCAGTA
This sequence comes from Mormyrops attenuatus, assembly GCA_026777985.1. NCBI lineage: Eukaryota > Metazoa > Chordata > Actinopteri > Osteoglossiformes > Mormyridae > Mormyrops > Mormyrops attenuatus. Next base: position 44,782,240 of record JAODKC010000001.1, on the reverse strand, counting down.
GATCCTCTCATACAGTCTGCCCCTCTGTTGCCCGAGCAGCGGACTGGTGGCGAGCGTCAGAGGCTCACCGGCGGAGCGCAGCCGCCTTCTTCCCCCCTCTGCTTGGCCTGCCCCCCATGTTCACTCCCCCGGTGCAGAACCATGAGTCTGGCACCTTCCAGTCACGGACCCCCAGCAAGAACGGACGGGAGACTCCCAAAGGTGCGTGGCTCTAACAAACCAGTGGAACTCTTATGGCCAAAACGTCACCACATTGAATGCGGTTAATTAGCTGTGGAGGCGAGTGAGTTGTAAGATCTAATTAATCAGAAGAGGAGGCAGCGGTAGGCTTTTACTGTTAAGATGTGGACTATTAATGCTCATTTTATGCTGGATTTATTGAAATGCCTTGAAAACCTCCCACAATTTCATATTTCTTCGTGTTTTTGTCTTTTTTCGCATTCAGACTTTTGGTCATTATGTATTTTGCGGGGCTCAGAACTGCAGTCTTATGATCCTGGTTTTGCATTCATGTCAAACACAGGGGTGAACGGAGCAGTGAATGGCAACGGCGCCACCCCTTCCTCTGGAGGGAGCTCCGCCCCCGCCACACCTCTGCCACAGGCAGCCCCTGAGCGGCCCAAAACCGCTAACACTGGAGGTAGGAGCCGCAAAGGCAGCACGGAGGGAATCCAGATGTCTAAGGAGAACGCCGGTCAGAAACCCAGTCAGAAATCTAAAGACAAGGTGAGCTGGCATTTCAGGCAGGCATGCCCAAAGATGGCCCACAAGGGCCAAAACTGAGGTCCTTTCACTTATATAGCAGCTTTTAACTTTGCAAGATGTCAAGTACCTTGGTGATCCTAAACAAGTTATTTATTGCTAATTAACAGTCTTTCATATGTGTCATTCTGGCTAATGTGATGTACAGGGTAAGACGGGATTCTTTCTATGTCTTTGCGCACTAATCTGGGGATGGAGTTTATTTACAGATTGAGTTTCATAGGTTGCAGGCTGGAACACCCAAGGGTTGTACCTAAGGTGTGTGAAAATGTCCTCACCATTGAGTAACCGGCAGGATATCTGAGCTCCAGACATCTGACGCCAGAGCTGTTTGCATAGCCCAGGGGCCTCAGCCTGTCTCCGTCTCCATTCTAAGTATTTTTATTCATTCATTTTTAAAAATTTCTGTTGCAGAAACTCCACAAGAAAGCGGCGGAGAGCTCCAGCAACAGTGACAGTGAGTCGGGCACCTCCTCGGACAGCTCAAGCGAAGGGATGAGCAGCAGCGACTCCGAGGACCTGGAAGAGGATGACGATGAGGACGAGGATGAGGAAGATCAGAGCAATGAAAGCGAGGACTCGGATTTTGAGAGGGAGAAGAGGGTGAAGAGGAAGGTGAAGGTGAACCAGGAATTTGATGCTTTTGGGGGGTGGGGGTGTTTGGGATAGAATTCCTAAATGAAATGTAATTTATCTCATTTTTTTGTATTTTTTCCCCAACCATAATTAAAAGGCAAAATGTCTTAATTGAGAGCCTTGCTGCCAAAGGATAATTGTTGTTGCATAAATGCTCTTGTGGGTGGTACAGTGCCTAGTCCAATAACCCTGTTTCCTTTATCCTAGCTTTAGACAGAGCTGACTGCTTATTCCATTTCCGTGCCCCCCCAACCCCCCCAACCCCACTCAGGTTGGGATTTCCGAGGGTAAGAAGGATATCCCCAGGCCTGCTGAAGATCGGGAGTCCCAGGCAAACAAGAGCAGCCTTCCCCGGGGCTTCCCCGTCGAGGCCCTGGTCCCCAGCCACTTCTCACCTCCACCCTCGATCCAGTCTTCGGCCTTGGCATCATCCAGTCCGCTGGTCTTCCAGAGTCCTGGCTCCAGAGAAGAGGCCGTTAAGGCACACATGAGTGTCATCCAAGCTACTGGGCTGGCGGCCAGCATCAAGCCCCTGGCCTTGGTCACACAGCCACGGCAGGAACCCTCGCCCAAGCCTTTAGATCCCTCCCCCAAGCCCCTCCCACTCACAGCCTCTCCCAAGCCCCTCCCTCTCACGGCTTCCCCAAAGCCCCTCCCACTCACGGCCTCCCCAAAGCCCCTCCCACTCAGGTCCTCCCCAAAGCCCCTCCCACTCAGGTCCTCCCCCAAGCCCCTCCCACTCAGGTCCTCCCCCAAGCCCCTCCCACTCACAGTCTCCCCCAAGCCTATCTCCCTCTCCAGTTCACCTAAGCCCCTCTCTCTTTCCAGCTCGCCCAGGCCTCTGTCTCTCTCCCCCCCTCCCAAACTCAAACCACTGGCCCCCTCCCCAAAGCCACCAACTCTCTCCCCCGATGGTATGAAGATGACTCCAAGGAACCTCATGGAAGACTCAGCTTCACAGATCAGTGAATTCAGACTAAAGCAGGTATGTGGCTCCCATCAGCCGTTTGTGTGTCATTGCATCTAGGCATGTCAACAAAACTAAGCTCTTTTCATGCTTGAAATATTAATATATAGCGAATGTGTTTATGCCACAGTTACTATGATAAGGGAAAAAAATCCATCAGCCCTTCTCATCTCAATAAGGGGACAATAAAATTGAAAAGTGTATGTGGGGGATGTGTGAGTGTGTATGTATATATGTAATGTAATATAATATAATACACACACACACAAGGATTTGTGTCTACCCCTGTGTAACGGTACAGCCAAATATAAAATGAAACGACATTAAATTGTCACTCCATGTTTTACAGATTAAATTTGGTTCTTGTTTATTTGTGACATTGGCCTGTTTTTTTAAATGATTTATGCTGGTTCTAATTAATTGTAGAATGTCAAAATTATATGGTTTGATTTGTCATTGTGATGGGCGTTACAGCAGTAACCTGTATTAAGTATGAGAACATCAAACCTTTGTAGATTAATAGCTCTTCATATCCGTTTAAAATATACTTCAAACTAAGAGTAAATACTGGAATTTTTTGGTTAAATCAATACAAATAACATTTCTTTACCTTCCTCTAAGAAAACTCATTTTATAATTGTATTAGACCACTGTGGTAAATGTTTCCCCCTGATGTCACAAGTGAAATACAATAGGGTCGCACCTGAATGAAATGTCCGTCCGTTTACAGTTCAGCATTACCAAGAATGCAGTAGCTATGCAGTAATCCTGTACTAAAGGAGGCGATAGATGCGGGATAGAATTTCACAGTGATGAGAATTTTAAAATCTCATCTGCCATTTTGATGAGCTGAATTTATGCAAATGGAAACCCTGCGTGGATCTTAATTATTGTGTCGAAAAAAATTGCTATTTATAATTTAGTTATTGCAGCTCACGGAGTCCCGTTTTGCATATTTTCACACTTCGCTGTTGTTTTTTTATATCTTATGTCTGTAATGACTTACTCCGCGGCTTCATTGTTTCTGACACACAAATCTTAAAAGGTCAGTCAGATTTCTCGATGCGGAGCGAGACGTCTGGAGGGTCCCTCTGTCTGCCACTTGATGGTGTTGATGGCGTTCTCTGGCTGGGTACACCAGCGGAGGTGACAGAGCGTTCACTGTTATTGTAATTACTGCACCCAAGCAGACAAGCAGTTAACTCTGGTGAAGCTTCAGGAATCTAGTTATCAAAAAGGAAATAAAAGCAACCCCCCCCCCCCCAATGAGCATCACCGCTAATTTTATTCTTGCAGAATTGGCCAGGTCCAAGTTTAATTGTGTGCATAACGATCACAATGAACAGTATTAACAGTGTGATTCTGATATTTAATATTATTTTATTTTATATTTAATAAGGATTTTTTATAAACACTTAATTCTGGTATCTTAAATCCAGATATTTTCTTTTAGCTGCATAGTCTGTAAGATCTTCGGCTCCTAAATGCATGACTGTTTTGTTCATTAACTATAGGAATTATATGTAATGTCGTTATCTGAGTTTTAATATATACTGCATAGATAAACTAATTTATGCAGCATTGGTTAATTTGAGTCTGGAATTTATTATTTTACTTTTGTAGTCAATTTCTGGCTAATAATTGGACATAATTACTTGGTATTGTACTTTTACCACCTACTTTCGCCATCTGCATTAATGTAAAATGACAGCTAATGTAATTATATTTTTTTTTCTTCCATTTTCTCTTTTTCTTTTTCCTTTCCGCTTCAGCCATTCCATTCCCAGGAGCATTTCAAGACGACATTCCCAGTGCATTTGAAAAAGCAGCAGGAGTCCTACAAGACCCAGAAGAAGGCGGCATCGGTACCGTTGTCATCATTGTCATCGCTGCCCCCCCCCAAACTCTCCCCTGAGGCTCCAAGCAGCCATAAACTGGCCCCCCAACACGGAAGCCACTCCAACCTGTTCCTCTCCAGTACCCTCCTCGGATACCATCACCCGAATGGTGTCATACAAAGCGCCATACAGGAAGCCCCCTTGGCCCTTATCACCAAACCCCGCAGCCAGGTCAAGACCCCCGACAAGCCCCCGCTCGCGGCCGCTGGCGTGCCTCCCTTCTCCACACCCGTCAACCTGAGCATGGGCGCCAAGAGCCATGTGGCCGTCTCGATGGTGCCCACGAGGCCTTCTACCTCACCTGGCCTGGGTCACGCGCAAGGGAAGAACAGGGCCCCCAAATCGATAACCACAGGTAGAGGGGCAAACCAGAGTCACCTGGTTCAGTCCCTGGTGGACCTCTTCCGGGGCACCGAGTCTGACATCCCCAGCAGCAAGGATTCTGATGACTCCGTCGAGGATGAGGATGACGAGGAAGAGGAGGAGGAGGAGGAAGATGATGAGGAGGATTCCGACGACAGTCCATCAGGTGAGTCTCTCGGCAAAATAAGTCGATCCTTGGTTCTGATTGGTTTTACAGTATCACACTATCATAATCATCACAAATGGTGCAATGAAGTGAAATCGTGTCCTGGTGCAGACTCCGAAAGCAACTTCGGAAGCGACTCAGAAGGCTCTGAGGATGACATGAAGGAGCACAACGAGACGGGGACCGACACCGAAGGGGAGAAGATGCCTCTGAAGCTCACCAAGAGTACCTCCTTAGTGAATGCCTCCGCCGACTCTGTGGCCAACATCTCCCCTCTCAACCTCCAAGTCGTCAAGTCCCCCGACATGGTTGCTTCCTCTGTATTGGCTGGTTCTGGAGCCTCAGCCTATCACACTGCTCCCTCCTCATCGTTCACTATCGGTACTCCTCCAGGTAATGGCAGGTTTTGCTGTTGTGGGGCCCTAAGTTTGTTTTCTGTGTCTAGTTCATCCATAGAGATCATGGCCATGATTGTGGTTAGAATGAGTTCCTGACAGGCAGAAACTGAAATCTGGAACATGTTAAATTTAATAAGTCAGAATGTTATTTATTTTATACCAAATGAAGACAAAGTTTTCAAGTTAATAGCTTTAGCAGTTATTGAGAGATGGCTGCTGGGGTACCCCCCCCTGACTCAATGAGTGGGGACCTTACACATTTCCACAGCTGGTTTTTGCTGGCGATTGTGTGATTCTGTTGCAAATCTTGTTTTTTGGTAACTAGTTTAGTGGGTTTTTTGTAGGCTTCCATCAAAAAAATTTAAGGTGAAATTGACCAATATTTTTGGTCAAGCAGTTGAAACAATGTTGCATATCAATTGAAAATTTCAGTGCTAATTGATCATTTCAGAGTAGTAGGTTGGCAAAAAAGGAATATATACTTTTTTTCTCAAAAAACTCTTTGTGTGACATTCCTGGTCAGAAAAATAAGTTGAATCTGAAGCGCTTGGGTCAGATTTTCCACTTTTCCTCCAGTCAATGTGCTCACCTGCCAGTACCTATTGGAATCTTCACAACTGAAAAGAGTAGGTTTGCAATTACATCTGGCAATCAGAAGAACTCCCTCATCAATTTCAGCATATCAAAATACAGGACCCAACTGGGCTTTTCCACTGACCCACTTTGAATTAATCTATTCAGCAGACACTCCTATCCAAAGTGACGTGCAATTGAAAGCAGGGTCAGACAGTATCCTTGGAGTAGAGGGGGCTTAAGGGCCTTGCTTTGAGGCCCAATGGTGAAGTCACTCTGCTGACTTTGGGATTTGAACCAGGGACCTTTTGATCACAGGTATGGCATCCTAAACCACTGAGCCACATGCTGTCTGTGTTTCCCTTCTGGTGACGGCATATTGGCTGACGTACATAAACCTGCCCATTGATGTGATGAGTCGATGACTGAAGCCACTGTCGCAGTTCCCAGCAACCCTGTGACGTATCCCCCGAATTTGAAACTTGAGAGACATTTGGGCTCATCCTCTCCACAGATTGCGCTTGATTCCTTTTTCCTGTGCTGGGGCACATTGGAATGCTTTATGGGATAAGCGTATAAATCAAGCCAACGCCTCTTTGCCCGGCTTCTGAACGCCATGTGGATTATGGATTAAGCTATAATTGGCTGTCAGTTTGGAATCTATACATGTTTTGTGAGAAAGAAACCAAAAAATGCCAAGAAGTTGCAGTTAACAGAAGCAGAGAGTGGCTCAGATCAGTGTGGTGCGGCCATTAATGTGAATCTAGTGAAAATCTTGTGTGTAGCTAATATTTGGACTTCCTTTCTCATTTGGAGATGATCTGCTTGGGTATTAATGGAGGCGGAAGGTTCTGTCTACCAGAAGTTGAGCTATATTACAAACAGTTGTTCTAAGAATGGTCCCATAGATCTCATTGAGCTAGTGAAGCTTTCCCTGCATTTGCCCATGTCCTGGACTTAAACAGTACCCCTCCCCATCCACAGGATCTGCGAAACGACGGCGAGTGGACGAGCAGGAGCTGAGGATACCTCTTGAACTAGGGTATGTTATCATGGAGTTCCATCCCTCCTTGCCCCATGACCTGTCGGAGTTGCAGGCTGGGTTCAATAGCCTAGCGGGTGATGTGGTGAGGGTTTGACACTGGCACCCCGGCCGATGATGGAATACTTTCCAGAGGTCAGGATTTCAGGGTTCCTTGTGATCATGTCTCATAAGTAGGTTGCGAGTGCAAGAGAAACATCTCGCAAGTCATGCATGAAGCAAGGAAGCCGGCCATACACTCTACAGGCATCACCAATCGGCGCAGGCCTAGGACGTTAGCGTTAGCATATTTTTCTCAGTCTCTTTATAAGCAGCCGAAAGCTTTCAGTTGGCATCTGAGCACCTTGAAGACCTACACCCTTTCATGTTGGGCGATGTTCGATTTCTAGGGGGTGGGTGAAGAAGAGGTTCCGCAGAGCTTCACTCAGATGAGTTTCATTACCAGTGGAACTACAGGTCAAACAGGTGCAATGATGGCTGGTCTCCCAGGCTGGGTGGAGCAGAAGTCACAGCTGCGGTCAGTTTAAACAGCTAGCCTCTTCATCTTTCCTGTCTGGACCAAATCACTGGCAGCTCTCAGAACTGGGGCCTGACAGTATTATTTCCATAAATATCCTATTCCATCACCACGGATAGGAAATATGTTCCAGTTCTGCATATCGCTGCTGTCCAATGAAAAAACATGTATCTCCAAAAATCCATTTTTTCAGGATCATGGAAAAAAAAAAACATTTTCTCAGAAACTACTTCACAAAATTAACCTAAAATTACATAATGAGACACCCTTAGCACCAGAGAGAGAAACCTATAGTTAAGCAGCTGTCAGTGAATGGTTTAATGTTTTAAATGGACTTTTGTGGATTGTGGTCGATGAGGTAGATTTATCAGTGTCAGCAACACACTAACTAATCTCACTTTCTGTTCACAATTGACAGTGATGTTAGTTATCTAGCCCATGCCATTGAGTTTCTAAAATTAGCAATATAAAGTCATTGTGTAAAGGACTGTTGTGAATACAAATGTTAACTAGTGCAAACATAAATACTACTTAAATAGATGACTCCATAAAACACCTTTTCATTGGACACTTAAATGTCAAACACTATCATTAGACAGAGGGACATAGGAGATGATCTGCTTGGGTATTAATGGAGGTGGAAGGTTGAGCTATTAGTTAGGTTCTCCCCAAACGAGCTTGATGGGCCGAATGGCCTCCTCTCGTTTGTAAATTTCTTATGTTCTTATTTCTTATAGGTGTAGTCCTGCTGTAATTGTCATAAAGTATACATGCGTGGTTTTCATTGGATGGACACAGTATACAGTCTTTGACCGATTCACTGCCACTGTAAAGACTTCTGCTGGGATTGGTAGTTCTCTCTTTCCACTGAACTTGTTCTCGCATGAGGCCACTTGAATCAGGGCCGTTCGCCTGAGTCATCGGCCGTCGTTTTCGCCAGAATGGGAGGCAAGAGGCACGCCTGTCTTTTGTCGCATGGAGCCAGTCTCAGGTGTTGCGTTTTGAATCACATCTGGGTGGAGATAAAGTGCCCCAAGATAAACGCTGACTGACATTGTCCCAGAGACCCAAAGAGCCAGGAATTCTGCAATGAGGCCTTCATCAGTGAAATATATCCAGTTTGTGACCGTGTCCTGTGTTAATAACAAAAAACGGGTTCTCGATGTTCAAGTATAACTTTAGTTGGTGTTTTCTCATGTAAAGGTATTGTTATGAACATTATATGTTGCTTAAAAACTGGCGTCTACAAAGGAGGCCTTAGTAGATACTGTTGTGTGTGTTTGGAGAAAAGTTTGCGCGGCTACAGCTTGGAGAGTGAGAGAGAAAGCTGTCCTGTACCCAATAGACAGGTACTTAAGCTAGATAGCTTGAGGGAATATCGATAAACAGGTGCAGGGTCAGACTGAGAGTTCAGCATGGCTGGCTGATGTCTGCTAGTGAGCTGAAATGGAGAGTCCTTCCTGCCAGAGTGTTGTATGACATTAGCGTGTCTCCACCCAGGTGGCGGAGGGAAACCCGAATCCAAAACCTCAACGGCCGCCTCCAGGGCGACGTGGCGTACTACGCCCCCTGTGGGAAGAAGCTACGTCAATACCCAGATGTCGTGAAGGTAACCTCGAAGAAGGACCCGTCCATTGGCACCGGAACTGGTTAAGGGTAGTTGAATTAGGGTTACTTGAGGAACTTGCTAGCTTACCATGCCATTTTAATTGGGCCTAAAAACCTATTAGGTTGCTTTCAGTGTCACACTCTGCCTGAACCCTGAAAATCTTTGTCTCACCAAAGCCATTATTCTCTCTTCTGTAGTATCTATCCAGAAATGGAATAACTGACATCACACGCGATAATTTTAGCTTCATTGCAAAATTAAGGGTTGGTGACTTCTATGAAGCCAGAGATGGACCCCAGGTGAATGTTTTTATATCTATTCTCAGTTTCTTTTTTTATTCTCCCCCATTAAGAGGAGCGCTACTCCAGAAACCCCGTCCTTTAGTTCCGACCCGTATTTGCGGTACAGCGATGGTTGAATCAGTTTGCTTTTGCAGGTAAACTGTGTAATGCTGTCCTAATGATGAGAGGGAGTGGAACTCAGAGGCACTGGACAGGGAAGCTTTAGCGTGCACTGGGAATGGAAGAGACCAGGCAGAACGTTAAATAAAACTGCCTGCCTGTCAAAGTTTACTTTTCTATTCTTCTCTGTTACTGTTTTTGTGTCTTGGCAGAACAGTATAAAGAATGAAATATAGATGTAAAATATAGAGAGTATAATAGGTGATTCAGCCTGGATGCATAGTGTCTTGTTGAAAGGTGCCTACTCTTGGACGTCTCCCATGGTCAGGGAGGGAGGGGGGTAAGTTGCTGGAGTGGGCTGTGAAGCGCCTTATTGTGAACCCTTACCCCCCCATGTCTCTTGGTTCAGGGCTTGCAGTGGACGTTGCTGACAGAGGAGGAACTTCTCCCTCGCGTAATGGCGATGGAGGGTCGCCGAGGGCGTCCCCCCAACCTGGATGGCCAACAGCAGTCGGTGGATGGGTCACGAGCAAGGCGCCGTAAAGGCCGGCCCCCCAACGTAGGGGAGGGCGAGCTGCCCAGCTCCACTGATGCGAAGCTCCTCCGGAAACTGGAAGCCCAAGGTGAACGGCGCCGCCCTGTTGGATGCTCTGTGAATTGTGACTAATGGCTGAGCTAACTATTCCTCTCCTCCTTTGCCAACAGAAATAGCCCGGCAAGCAGCTCAAATCAAACTAATGCGCAAACTTGAAAAGCAAGCCCTGGCGCGGGCAGCCAAAGAAGCTCGCAAGCAACAAGGTATGCCCGCCACCTTTCCCCAGTGAAAATGTTGCCCTCCAACCGTGCACCAAGCCGCAGACTGGCACCTCTGTGCTCTTTTTCAGCAATCATGGCTGCCGAGGAGAAGCGGAAACAGAAGGAGCAGATCAAGATACTGAAGCAGCAGGTAAAGGCATAGGCATAGCAATGCAAAGGTCATGGGTTCAAATCCCCGGTAGTGTATATAAACTGTAGCTCTTCTCTGTACTGTGAGTAACTTTGAGTAAAACCATCAGATATACAAGTAAAATATATAAGCAAAGGATACACCTGGGAAGCTATTGTTCTACATATTTCATTGTTTGTTTTATACGTGTGTGTGTGTGTGTGTGTGTGTGTGTATATATATATATATATATATATATAATATTACACACACACGCACAGTATATAATGTATGTACATAAATAATATACGTTATTTAAACACATGTGCAGGTATGTTAAGGGTGGACATGCATTATTCACAGAACACACACAGTCACACACCAGCACTGCTGTCTAAAGGATGATGTGAAAAAAGCATTTGTATATAGAACATTTTTATTCTTATGTATGCTTTCAGTGTCATGTGGCTGCCCCCCCACGCTTATTCAAGCAGTGTGACACTCGTATTCAGGACTGGAATAATGTGATTGATGACACTTCTGACTGATAGTTCTCCTACTCTTTTTATGTTATTTTTTGAAGGAGAAAATCAAGCGGATTCAGCAGATCAGAATGGAGAAGGAGGTCCGTGCTCAGCAGATTCTTGAAGTAGGTTCTGCAGGAGTTGAAACAGGGGCGGAGGGCACTTTCGGATACGGCCGTTTTTATATCATCTTGTCCTGTTTCGGGTTAGGCCTTCTGCGTAATTTTACATGGGACTAAAGCTGAATTATTATCTGTGGGCTGTCAATGAGTATTAATTCTGCTTTTACCCCTTCAAACTGTGGTTAAATTATGCAAAGAGAATGTTTTTTTTTCCCCCATCGAACAATAGTGATAGTTTAGTTGTAAACATGGCAAAGTGTTTTAGTGGGTCAAAAAAATCGAGCTGACAGGGCTGGCAAACTAGTCTTAACAGGGTTTCTTGCAGTTTGTAATTACATATTTAAATTCCACATAATGCATTGCATATTATCTGTTTCTCAGTTTGGTATTTTATGACCCGATGGTTGGGGGTTTGGGGTAATGCTCAGACCTGTCTCCCCCATTTAAGGATCAAAATAGATTTTAAGAAAAGCATAAGACATTAGTTAAGTTTCACATCCTGTGCTAGATCCCAAAGGGGTGTTACTGCAGACTATCTTTGCATTGTCATTTTGCTCTGAAGGCAGTATAATATATCATGAATCCCACTAAACATTAACATATCATACTCATTTTTAACTGACATTAAAATAACTATACAGATCCCAAATCTATATAGTCCCTAACAGGTGGTGCAGGTCCTGTGTCTGTACAGGCCTGTCTTTTCAAATGTATTTGGGCGGAATGATTTATGTATTGTGGTGAAGCTCTTCCTGTGGTTTGTTTTAAATGTTCCGCCATGACATTAATTTAGGACCTGTCGTTTTTGTATATGTATATCCTTAAAGTATGTAATAGTTTAAAGGAAAATCCTCGCATCGAATATACATGTTAAGGTAAACCGGTAATAGCATTTCGGTCTCGATTCCCTGTGGTCTCCTGTGGCTCTGTTTCCTGTGTCTGTCTGTCGTTGTCGAATGAGATATTTTGAAGTTCACTGCTTCTTTCGCGTGACCTGAAGACCTGTTTTGCATGCACAGGCTAAACGGAAGAAGAAGGAAGAAGCAGCAAATGCCAAAATTTTGGAAGCTGAGAAGCGAACAAAGGTCGGTTTAGATGGGCCGTAAAGACTCGGGGCAATGATCTGACAACTGAGTGGTACGAACGAGAACTGATACCCACGTAGTGCTGATTCATGAACCTCTGTCTTGCACATCTATTGTTTGCTCATCGGTTTTTCAATTTAAATTTTATAACTTATTTTAACTATGGACCTTCTCCGTCTTAATAGAGAAAGAGATGAATTCCTGTCACATTAGCTTTGATCCGTTTCGGCTGTATGCCTCCAGGTTTAGCTGATGTGAATGTAGGAATTGAACTGACTACTTGTATCAGTTCTTTTTTTTTTTTTGTAAAAGGAGAGAACATGAATGTGCGTTTGCGTTGAGGATGAGATTTTTCACTCTTCTGTTTTTGCTTCAAGGAGAAGGAGATGCGACGGCAGCAGGCTGTCATCCTGAAACATCAGGTGAGCACCGGCCACTCCAGATGCACCTGTAGCATGGAGCTAAAGAAACAGATTTTCTAATTCCGTTTAAACCTTTTTTTTTGGAAAAAGGGGGGCTCTCTAACTACTTATCAGTGCTTTATTAAATTTCTTGTTTCCCTTTTTTATGTTCTGTGCTTTTGGGGACTGGGTTACCTCTGGGACTGGATGTTTTTTTGTTTTGTTCTTATGAACCCTGTTCTTATGACTCTGTGATTTCTGTTTCATAATACTTTGCCAACTCTTTCTACCAGGAGTTGGAGAGGCATAGACTAGATATGGTATGGGTATGTTTATTTTCGTACATCTAACACCGCATCGTGAACTGGTTGTGATCTGGTTGCCATAGCAATGCGTGAAGCATATCACTGGCTGCTGTCATACTACATTTCTCTGCATGGCTTTCCAGCAAAGTTGCATCTGCTGTCTGTGTTCCTGGGGGGGACCTCAGGGACCCCCCTAGAAAATAATTTTTAAGCCAAGAAGCCGGGCATCTTCACTTGCTAGCGAATTGCGCCAAAGCCCATAATACAGACACCCATAGTCTGGAAGCACATGTAACATTCATCACGTTTCGTATTTGTTTCTTTGCTGATTGTAAGTGCTTGTTTTCTGGGAGTCTGGGGGGGGCGGGCATTTGCACTTTGTACCCATCTGTCCCCCCCCCTCCCCCTTTTGTCCATTACCCATGGCAGCTCTCTTGCTCTCCCGCCTGCTTGTTCGGCCCGTTACCAAAGAAAAAAAAGATCATATGATCAAGGAAGCATTCTTTCATTTATCAGATTTTTGTCTGCCCCACCCCCCGTTGTTTTTTATTCGAGGCCCGATCAGCTGAAAACGGGCAATTTCAGCATTGCCATGAAGCCATGCCATATTGGGTCTAATATATTCTGGATAAGATCATAGTGGTATCCCGGAGAACCTGGAATTATTAAAAGTAGTTCAGTGGTGGCTTAATGGTTAGGGAAGCGCACTTGTACTTGAAAGATTGCTGGTTCAAATCCCCGACCAGCAAGGCACCACTGAGGTACCCTGATCAAGGTACTACATCCAGGGTGCTGAATTAGCTGCCCCCCGCTATGTCACATATGGGTTAAATGCAGAGGACACATTTCGTTGTTGTGCGCTGTGTGCTGTGGTGTGTCGACAATGACCACTGATTACTAAACTCTAAAATCCTAAGTACCAGCTTGTCACACAGGTCCAGTTAATGTGATGGACTTGCTGAGTGAAAAATCCCCTTCAGACACCAACCCATTTGCCCCTCTGGCCCTTGAGATGGCCATTGGACGCTGAGATTTTCTCATTACCTTCTCCGATTTCCATTGGCTTCATATTTTTCCACTAGAAGGCACATACTGCCTGTTGCTGAACTGTACCAGCGAATAAAGTTTTCCCCCTGACCTTTCGGTAGCGTACGTTAACCAGTCTATAGCAGGCAGTCCTATCCGCTTCCTACCTGCCAGCTTATCCAGAAGCATCACGACTGATCCCGTCTCCGAGAGTATGCTTCTCCTACATGTCTCTTGCCTTCTCCCCCCCTTATTTTCGCTTATTGGTTGTCATTGTATCAGCTTCTAAGTTTCAACTAAAATACATAAACGTGACCGCTGTCAATGTGACTTGTCTGCCCCTACTCCCCCTCCCCCATTGCTAAATGTGCTACATTAAGCTGTCATCTTTTGCAGTGACATCACACCCTTCCCTCCCCCTGAGCCCTTTAGCCCCTAACGTTTGTCCTTCTGCCCCGACAGGAGCGGGAGAGGCGACGGCAGCACATGATGCTGATGAAGGCCATGGAGGCCCGTAAGAAGGCAGAGGTAATTCATGCGTCAGCCACTGCCTCCTCTTAGGGGCTCGTACCTTTCTCGTCGCCTCCCCACACCTTTCATTTAAATGTATGGGCCCTGAATGAAACTTAACAATGCAGCGCCCCAAGTGATTTCCCTCTGAATGCGCGGGAGGCGCCTCGGCATTCTGCTGAGCCGTAATAACGTAATTCCTCGTACGGTGGCACACCCTGTAAACCTGGGCTGCCCCTGTCAACCTGACCTCCTCTACCTACGCCCCCCGTGCCCCCGCAGGAGCGCGAGCGCCTGAAGCAGGAGAAACGGGACGAAAAGCGGATCAACAAAGAGCGGAAGCTGGAACTCCGCAGGCTGGAACTAGAAATGGCCAAGGAGCTGAAGAAGCCCAATGAGGATTTGTGCCTGGCGGACCACAAGGTAATGATGTTTGTGGCCAATAGAGGGCGCCACCTCCCCCTTCTCCGCACAAGAGATGGAGTCAGTCAATAACCAAGTGTCCGAATGCTGGCTTTTTTGGGGATGCTCCTGAGATTCCCAGATGGAGCCGTATGCTGTTCTGAATGCGAGGAATACTTTATTAATGTCCAGGCCACATTCCTAGGCTGCATTCTGACAGACTGTTAGGAGAGGGCATCTTTTCGCCTTTTGATGCACACACACACGCAGGATATTTGTACGGAATACTGCCCTCAAGTGGCTGCAGGTGGCAGGATAAATATGGTTGTGAAATCCTAGCATTCGCACTGAGCTTATTGGAGCTTATTGTCCCTTTGTGTCCCCTGCATTTTTAGGAGTCCTGGGGCTGGAATAATTGAAAAATTTCTGGAATAACGTGGGATTTTATAGAGGGTATTTGTATGGGAAATTCTTTATAAGTTCAAGGTAGATTTATAAGTTAATTCCCCACTTGGTGGGAAAATATTTAATGAAAGAAGCACAGGCAGGTGTAATTAAGGTTAACTGGCAGTATGGGTGACAGCCTTTGTGAATCTCTTGTCATCCAGCCTCTCCCTGAGTTGTCACGGATCCCAGGCCTAGTGCTTCCTGGGAGCTCCTTCTCTGACTGCCTGATGGTGATGCAGTTCCTGCGAAGCTTCGGGAAGGTTCTGGGCTTCGACGTGGCTATGGATGTGCCCGGCCTTGGCGTGCTGCAGGAGGGCCTGCTGAATGTGGGCGACAGCATGGGTGCCGTGCAGGACCTGCTGGTGCGAATGGTGTCAGCCGTGGTGTGCGATCCGGGCCTCCCCCCGGGCCACAGGGTGAGTCTGCAGTCGGAGCCCATGCCTGTTCCACGTACCTGCACCCACTTCGTACAGCGAAGAAAGCAGGGTCTGCTCAAGCCTTGAGCAACTGGGGTTAAAGATGCAAAAGTGAAAAAACTCTGTCAGCCGTGGGATTTGAACCAGCAACCTTCTAACCTTGAGCCACACATACAAACACACAGTTTCTCTCTCTCACTCACTCACGCATGCACGTACGCTCACTTTTCTTAAACAGTATATTGTATATTATATACCTGTATTTGCCTGTGCATCTGTTCCTGTGAATTATCTGTTTATATTATGAGAGATGAGGAAGATGAGATGGAATCGTATTGATCCCTGAAGGGAAATTGGGATTTTACATCAGCTCAGATTCTTATGGCAAAAACAGACAAACGAAAAAGGGACAGAATAAATAAAGGTACATTTTTTTTTTAAAATGAATAAACGTTCAGTTTAAAAATGAAATCTACAGATGTGATCTGTACTTATGTACATGTGAATAGAAAAAATTAACGGATGAGCGAACCGATAAGGAACAATGTACAGAACTTAAGATTGACATTATAAAAAATGATGTCCACGGATAAACTGTAATGGCTAGCAGACTCAGTCTAGGGCTGTGTTATAAGCCTCAATGCAAGCAGGAATGAAGCAGCACAAAAGCTGTTCCCTCATACACCTTGGGGCGATGAGCCTTTCACCTAAGGCACTCCTCTGTGCCAGAAGAGTCTCATGGAGTGGACTGGAGGTGTTGCTCACGATGGCTGAGAGCTAGTTCAGCATTCTCCCCTCTAGTGCCTCCTCAAGGGGGTCAGGGTTGATCCTTAACGATGAGGCTGCCTTCCTGTGGAGCTTTTAAAGTCTCCTGGGGTCTGCTGCCTTCACACTGCTGGCCCAGTATTCCTCAGCATGCAGAATAGCTGTTGTCACCACTGACTCATCAGAAGTCTATAGCAGCGTACCACCCACGCCAAGGAACCTGAGTCTCCTCACGAAATAGTTGGGCTTCTCGTACAGGATGTTCCTGTTTGCAGCCCCCTGCAGTTTGTCGTGACTACCCCTAGGTACTCGTAGGCCAGTAGCATCTCAACATCCACACCTCTGGAGACTTTGTCCTGCAGTCCGTCACCTGCAGTCCATCACCATCTCCTCGATCTTCCTGATGTTGAGCTGGAGATGGTTGAACTGACACCACCCAACAAAGCTGGTCATGGGGCTCCTAGCTTCCATATTCTCCCATCACTAAAACACCCCACAGTGGCAGTCCTCTAAGAACGTCTGCAGAAGACATGTATTGGAGTTGTTCTTGTAGTTAAGTGTAGAATGTAAACAGGAGCAGAGCATGGACAGTCCCCTGTGGAGCCCGTGTGCTGCTCGCAACCTGATTGGATGCAAGGTTTTGTAGCCATAAATACTGTGGCCTACATATATATAAACAGCTGGTTGGATATTATATATGTGTGCTGAAATGTGGCATGCACACTGTTAAAAACACTCATCGGGTACCGCTGTAATGAGAACACACAAGTAGGGTGTTATCTCAGGAATTCTGTCTGGCTCTGATTAAAAACCATTACAAGGCACTAAAAAGAGGCCTGCAGTCTGGTAAAGTCTGCTCAGAAGATGTTTTCCTCTTCCCAACTAGACCAAAACAGCCCTGGGTGACCACCTGACCAACGTGGGCATCAACCGGGACAACGTGTCGGAGATCTTGCAGATCTACATGGAGGCGCACTGTGGGCAGACGGAGCTGGCAGTGCTCTCAGAGAGCCTGAAGACCAAAGCGTTCCAGGCACACACACCTACGCAGAAGGCCTCCATCCTGGCCTTCCTGGTCAACGAGCTAGCCTGCAGCAAGAGCGTCGTCAGGTAGGAGGCCCCACAACCCACAGGTGGTCTTTTGGCCCAGGTATTTCAGTGTCAGACGAAGTACTGGATGGCCTCTCAATCAGCCACTAATGGCGCTGTGGTTCTCAACTCCAGTCCTGGGGACTCTTTAACGTGGGGGGCACAAAAGGGGTCAACCTTCTCATTTGTCAATGATATGTTTTGAACCAGTGAATGACAGGAAAGGGAATAACTCAGGCGGGGCAATCAGCTTTCAGCTGGGGCCAGTGCCTTGGTATACACATGTAGCATGAAGGAAATGAGACAGTAGTTCTAGGTGGTGGTTTTAGCTGTAGCCTGTTGCTATTTTCAACTGACTTGATCTTCCCCCTTCCTCACAGCGAGATTGACAAAAATATTGATCACATGACCAATCTAAGACGGGACAAATGGGTGGTTGAAGGCAAGCTTCGCAAGTGAGTGTGCGACCATTGACACAGAGGAAGACTGTGTAACCGCATGGAGATCGATCCGTTTCTGCCTGTAACTGCCTTGACAGAGACGGCAGAATGGAGAACAGTGTAACGCAGTCTGATTTATTCCACTGTCTTCTCCGTCCATCCAGGTTGAGAAGCATTCACGCCAAGAAGACGGGGAAGAGGGAGTCCGGCATGGGCGGCGAGGAGGCCCAGGCCCCGGGCACGCCCACGGTGGGCCGGAAACGCAAGAGGAAGGCCGGGGACAGTGACGATGATGAGGATGATGATGAGGACAGTGACGACCAGGGCGACGAGGATGATGAAGAGGAGGAGGAATGCAAGAAAGGGAAGAAAGTGGAGGCATGCGAGGATGAGGTTAGTTAGGGAGGAAATGTCGGGGGGGGGGGGACGAGGAAGGAGAGTAAGAGGAACAATTTTCTACCCTGTATCGTAACAGGAGTGTGTAATTATCTCAAATAAAGATTGCAAGCACCGAGGTTGTAAACAGAAGCAGTAAAATGCAGCAGTTGAAGGTCAGTTAAATGCCTGTGGTGCAGATTGAGCATAATTATTAACATATATTTTGTTCCTGTAAGTGTTTTTCTGCTTTGCGTCCCTTTTCAATGGGAGTATGAACTTGGTGCTCTTGTTCCAGGATGAGAGCTACCAGGTTGCCAGTGTGGAGGAGCTTGAGAAGCAGATCGACAAGCTGACGAAGGTAAATTGCAAAGCTCCATGGGAGGATGTGGGCCAGAAAGGGATGAAGAGCTGATGTGGGTATGTGTCCCCCCACCCCAGCAACAGAACCAGATCAGGCGCAAGCTCTTTGAGGCGTCGCATTCCCTACGCTCCATGATGTTTGGACAAGACCGCTACAAGCGGCGCTACTGGGTGCTGCCGCAGTGTGGGGGTGTCTTCGTGGAGGGCATGGAGAGCGGCGAAGGTCTGGTCAATGACTACCTTCTTCATGAGTTTGTGTGTTTCTGCTTTTTAAAAAATTATGTAGACACTATACATTGATGTATGGCGCACATCCTGATTTTGCCAAGTTTGATGTGTGCCAGGGTCAAAAAGGGAGGGACTTGCATTTCACTTCATTAACCAATCACAGTCTCCATTGTATGACATCACCACATTAATTGAAACTAGTATTTTCTGCTAAGCGGCAAGGTGCACAGATTTGTAAAATTTATTGTGTTTTTCTTAAGGGATATGTCATTGATGGACAGGAATATACTTACCTGCAAAGGCTGTACAGGATATGCGATGATGATGATGATGATGATGATAATAATAATAATAATAATAACAACAACAACGAGGTTTGAACCAATGACCTTCTGGTGACAGCCACACACCACCCCCAGCTTGATGGCTGTAAGCCTTGAGTTTGGTCCATTTTTTTCCTCATTTTCAATGTGGTGACATCATATGATTAAGACTGTGATTGGTTAAAGAAGTGTAATGCAAGCCTGTCCCTTGTTGACCCAGCGACACATTAAACTCTGAAAAATCAGGATGTCCGATGTAGGGTAGTGGTCACTTCTTTACCTGTTTAGCTCATGGAACAGCACACACATACACTGCTCAATTTGGCCACCCTGCCAGTGGGCTGCTGGTTTGTTAATGTTGGGTGGTGATGGGTTTTTCGGTCTCCTCCAGGTCCAGAAGAGACAGAGAGAGAAAGGGAACGATGCAGAGAACAGGAGAGCGCAGTGGCTGTTGAAATCAAGAAGGAGCCACCAGACGTACTGGACGAGAAGCCCTTGGACATTAGCCAGGACTTGAACTTCCAGGGGGACAGGGCAACACCGGAGAGTGGCGCTGAGAAGGACTCACCTAACCTCTTCCTTCAGAAGCCAGGCTCCTTCTCCAAGCTTAGCAAGCTGTTGGAGGTAGCCAAGATGTCCCCGGAATCAGAGGGCCAGCACCAGAAGCAGAACGGCAGCCCGGTGACGGTCCCCATGTTGGCGCCATCTCCTCCACACGCCGGCTCCCAGGGCATGGTGGCCGGCGGCAGCCCTGGTGCCTTGTGCGTGGAAGCCAAGCCGGAGCCCACTGCCCCCAGGCTCAGCCTACACTTTGGCATTCCTGGGAGCATGTGCGGTTCCCAGCAGTTGTTGCCTGGTGACCAGCTCTTCCGGGCTCTGACGGAGAGGAGCGGACATTGGTTTAGCCTCCTGCCCCGCTCACCTTGCGATGACTCCTCCCTCACCACCACCCCTATGCCCCCAGCTGCCTCCCCCAAGTCTTCCTCCACCCAGCCTAAGTCTCCGGCCTCCTCGTTGCCAATTCCCCTTGGGGCTTCTGCAGGAACCAGCCCCCACACTCCTGTGGGGATGGGTGGCATGGCATTGTCTGTTCTCCAGGTGTGCGGTCTATCCTGTTTTTATTCTGCTTATATCTGATTATATAAACAATCATCTGATGTTATATAACCAGGTAAACGATTGTTGAAGCTGTTGTTAAAAGTTTTGTTGTTTAAGCAATCTTCATCCAATATTGCAGGTGAAGCCAGGGATCTCTGGAATGGGGCTCCAATACTGCGCGTGGTCTGCTGGGATCATGAGCCCGAGCATGGCCTTCCCAGGTAGCTCCACACCAGGTGCATCCTACCCAGGGGCCGATGGAAATGGGAACCCCTTCTTGGCACCCAGCGTGGCCACTAGCAAGAGCGAGTCCCCTGTTCCCCCCAGCGAGAAGCCTTCATCTGCCCCTTCCCCTGCCATGGAAGTAGCCAAACCCCAGGACTACCCAACCCCCCAGCCCATACCGGAAGGTGAGGAAACTGGTGGGGCTGGTGCGACCGACAGTCGATCCCTATGTTCCTCCTTTTCACGTTGTTATATATGGATGGAAGTGTTACATCATCATAAATGGTTGTGTTGGCGATACTGTCGACTATATTGACTGGCATCTCTACATTCTACTCACGGTTGGATGCTACCCTGAAGCATTTTCCCATTGTTTCGGTCGAGGATACTGACACGGGTCCCTTGTTGACTATTGGAGCTCCTCATTAGAATGCTGTCTGCCAAAGCCTTGTGGGTGCAGTGAGAGATGTCTGCTGTTTGTGTGTCTGGCGAGCAGAAATGCTGACGGGCTGGTGGAAAGTGTCAGACATGGAGGAGCTGAGGGCCCTGGCTAAGGTGCTGCACAGCAGAGGCGTCAGGGAGAAGGCCCTGCAGAAGCAGATCCAGAAACACATGGAGTACATCGCTCAGGCCTGTGCCAAGAACAGAGATGGTGAGCATCTTTCTACATACCAGCCTACCCTATCCACGCTTTATCTATATATGCTTATCTGGGCATCATGGAGAATTTGGAGCCTATCTGGACAAGTTCTGGGTATTTGTTGCCAGTCCATAATCCACATAATCAAACACTATGGGTGACTTACAGTGACTGGTTTTTATCTGAAGTCTAGGGATTGTGGAAAGAAACCCCCTTGAATATGAGGGTGAGCATCGAACACACAACCTTTGGGGTGTGAGGCCAAAGTGCTGCTCTGTTTATTTTACATTTAGTTATCATTGTTCCTTTGTGATAGCACTGGCTTAGTATGCATGCTAACCAAAAATGACTGAAAGAGCTTGTGATTCTGTAGTGAACATCTGTAAACTGTGATGCAGGATGGTGTCTTGACCATTGTTCATCCTTTATAGCTATCGAGACAAGTGGCCATTTCCGGACTTGTACCCCCATAGCTGCGCATGATTGAGCTGCAGCAGAGGAATAAACTGTTTTGTTTTAGTGTCTGTCAAAGTTAATAGCACCCCAGCAAGCAGTCCTGACTTTCACAATAGCTTAAGTGTTGAAGGTTGATGTGCTGTGACAGCTGAGAATAGCCATGCCCCTGCGGAAAATGTTAAGGCGGTCCAAACATATTAGCATGGGTTCATCTGGCTAACGTCGTTCTTCAGATATTTGTTTTCTGGAGGCTTAAGAGGACCATTACCTCTGTGATCAGGATATAAATAAGGATGTGTGATGTTGAATCATCTCCTGTCCCACAGATTGTGCAAGAGTACCACTTCAATATTTTTAATGGGATAATTGATGTACGATTTTGGTATTATTTGTTCCTAGCTGCCGTCATTGATGTGACTGACCTCGAGGAGAACCAAGTAACGGAGGAGACTCTGGAAAGCTGGTGCATAGAAGAGCAGGCCATGGAGATGGACATAGCGGCCCTGCAGCAGGTGGAGGAGTTGGAGAGGAAAGTGACCTCGGCCAGCCTTCAGATTAAGGTAAAGTCAACGGGTGGCCTAGGATGCTGACACACATGCCTCGAGACGTGTGGTCCAGTGCGTTTTCATCACCTCGCGTGTTCTGTGTAGGGATGGATCTACCCCGAGCCTCAGTCAGAGAGGGAAGACCTGGTTTACCATGAACACAAGCCCTTAACAAAGAGGAGTCTGGCAGAAGACAAAGAGGCAGGGCTGGAGCAGGAGGAGAATGGAGGAAGCGGCGGCATTGTCCGACGTGTGAACAACCCTCTAGATATAGCTGTAACCAGACTGGCTGAATTGGAGAAGAACATTGAGAGAAGGTATCTGAAGAGCCCCTTAAGCACCACCATTCAGATCAAACTGGATAATGTGGGTACAGTCACAGTCCCTGCTCCTGCACCATCCGGTAGTGGTGATGGTGAAGGGTAGGTCATCCACATTCATTTGGACACTCTTTGTGCTTCTCTGCTCACTGGAGGCTTTATGGTCGTTTGCTTGTTTCTGGGCCTGCCCGCTTTGTGCTTTTTATTTTTTGTTTTTGGCTTCCGATTGTCGTCCCCCTGAGTTGGGCAATAATCCCCCTCCTTCCGCTGGACTGGTACTTGTCTGTTGTCGTTTGCCACTGGTTCTTGGTTGCCTGCATGGTCCTTCGTCTTGGTGACCGTGGTATTTTGTGGAACCCCCCCCCCACCCAGACCCACCCAGACCCACCCAGACCCACCCACTCCCGTTGGTGCTGCTGCTGCTATTGATCCTCACACCCCTGAACTTAAAAGGCATGTCATTGGTTGTGCTGAGGGGGTTTCTCCCTAAAATCGGGCTGCTTTGATGTTCCCACCCCCTTGTTGTTGTGGGTGTTTTGCTCCCCCCCCCGGTGGCTCTGTGCTCTGCTGCCGATGGTGATCCTGGATGTCTCACTAGTGTGGTGAATGGTGCCTTTGGTGTCCCTGGTTCACGTTATTTCTGTTTTCGGTTCCCCACCCACCACAGAAGCGAGGAAGACATTGCCCCGGGGATGAAGGTGTGGCGCAAGGCCCTGAGTGAGGTGCGCAGTGCTGCCCAGCTGGCGCTCTGTATCCAGCAGCTACAGAAGTCCATCGCTTGGGAGAGGTCCATCATGAAAGTTGTGAGTAGAGCAGGCGTGCTCCAGGTACCGTCACGCTGGAGTCTTGGCTTCCCGCTAGTGATCTTGAAATCGCGGAGTGAACTTTCACATGTGTTGCAGTACTGCCAAATTTGCCGGAAGGGAGATAACGAGGAACTCCTCTTGCTCTGCGATGGCTGTGACAAAGGATGTCACACATACTGCCATAGACCCAAGATCACCACGATCCCTGAGGGTGACTGGTTCTGTCCTGCCTGCATATCCAAGGTAACCATCCCTCAGTCCAGACCTACATTTAACATCAGAACAGTAAATACCAGGCAAGAGAACCGCTGCAAATGGTTAGCGAGGAACCAAGCTTCATTTAAGAATTTATAAGTACGAGAAGTGTAGAATGAGATGTCGTTCTGCAAAGATTACACGAGTACTCTGAGTCGTGTTGCTGTCCAATTGTAGAACCTTCCCAGAAAGATGTTTGGTCTTTGGCATGTGTGCGATACCAGCCTTTGGATGTCCTCCTAGGCAAGTGGGCAGTCCCCGAAGAGCAAGAAGCTGCAGTGTCGGCCACCGGTGGGTAAGAAAAGCTGCGAGGCAAAGCGGAACAGGAAGCTGTCCGTGGCGGGGGAGATCTCAGAGGACGATGCTGCCAGTGCAAGCGGGACTCCGAAGAAAGGGACAAAAGACCCTAAGAAGAGGAAGGTGGAGGAGAGCCCTTCCGCTAACCAGAAACCAGAAAGCCCTTCGTCTGTGAAGAAGATGAAACCGGGCAGAGATAATTGCAGGGACCTGGTCTTGTGCAGGTATAGTCCAGGAATTCTGAAGAGTCTAATTGGTTGATCAATAATCCACAATTTGACATTTGTCTTCATGCATCTTCCAACTGGTTATCCTGAACAGGGATGGGGGGGGGCAGCATAGGATAGAAGGTAGGGGCACACCCTGGACAGGTTGGTAGTCCGTTGCACAGGACAAGCATGCAAACACTCACAATCACACATTATATTTACAATTTAGAGATGACAGCCCAACTGCATGTCCTTAGACTGCAACATTGGGCCAACATGGAAAAATCACACAAACAGGGAGTGTGGCCTCTACCTGCTGAACCTGTAACCTGATACACAGCAGGCATGTGCCCAATGTTTATGAACATGTTTAGCCACAGTGTGCTGCCTCCTGCTGCCCACAGCATTCTTCTCTCTGAGCTGGAGGGCCACCAGGATGCCTGGCCCTTCCTCACTCCGGTCAACCCCAAGTCGGTTCCTGGTTACAAGAAGGTGATCAAGAAGCCCATGGACTTCTCCACCATCCGTGAGAAGCTCAGCAACAACCAGTGTGTACCTCTCTAATTGAGACGCATATGAAATTGCCCTGCATAAGACTTACAATCCAAATGTTGTAAGACATATTGAAAGGTTTGAGCTTGATAACGTGTGTGTGTCTGTGTTTATGTAGCAAAACAGTGATAGTCTCCTCTTTAAATTCTATTGCAGGTATCAGAATCTGGAAACATTCATCATCGACGTGAACCTGGTATTCGATAACTGTGAGAAGTTCAACGAAGATAATTCTGATATCGGTCGGGCCGGCCACAACATGAGGAAGTTCTTCGAGAGACGATGGACTGAACTATTAAAAACAACCTAAACCTGTTTACCTTGACTAACTGGGACCAGCTGTTTCTGATTCAATTTTCGGAGCAGACCTCTTTTGAGAGTCGTACGGAGGTGCATCTCAAAAGCGTGCGACTGCAATGTCTCTCTTTCAAAAACGAGAGTTCCTGTATTATGTTGGTCACTAATATACGATGCTGGTTTGGCAAGAACAGGGAAAACGACCCCGCAGAGTTCAACACAGGGGTGTTCTAGTGCAATACCATTTCCTATAAGAAACTGCACTGAATTTACAACCATCAGAGCTGTAATTGGGAAAGAACACTTTCCACTACTTATATGTAATATATATATAATATTTACAAATATTATATATGTATAATTTTTTTTTTTACTTTACCCTTAATATTATAGTGAATGTATTTAATTTTGTTAATTATTTATGAGTTAACAAGTCCAGTCTTCGTTTTCTATGAAAAGGAAGAAACAGCAAAAACTGCTTTAAAATCTTAAGGAATGTTTTTCAATTATAAAAACAAAGCCAAGAATAAAGGAAAAATAGATTAAAAAAAAAACTGTTTACACTGTTCTGTGCCTCCAGGGCACCGAAAGATCCATTACGGTAATACTGTAAAGCTGCATTTATATATAAAGATGTTTTTGCATCACTCAACTGTGTAAGACATTAAGGCAACTGAGACACATCTGTATATACTGTTCATTAATGTTAATATTAAGTCTTGTTTGGAATATGTATGATGTGTACATATTGTTTGAGACATCAGATATGGTTTATGCCTTAGAATGACTGTAGCATTTTATTTTAGCCCTAAAGTGATTAAACATATATTGCTTGTACAGTACTTATCCTCTGCAAACACTGTGGTCTCCTTAATCTTGGTAGTGCCTGCCTTTTCAACAGAGTGTAGGGGATACTTGTTTTTTTCCCTCCATTTTTTTTCTATTTTTGTATAATTTTAACCCTCCCAGGCCTCGGATTCCGACATAATCATTTCTTATCCATATGAATTATATCGTGTTGCACA
Organism: Mormyrops attenuatus; assembly: GCA_026777985.1. Classification (NCBI taxonomy): domain Eukaryota; kingdom Metazoa; phylum Chordata; class Actinopteri; order Osteoglossiformes; family Mormyridae; genus Mormyrops; species Mormyrops attenuatus. The sequence continues at coordinate 44,756,437 of JAODKC010000001.1, read as the reverse complement.
GTATTTTTCATAAAAAAACATTTCCCTCCATCTGCCTTGCCACAGACACAATTTGTAACCACTGTGTTTGAATCTTGCTGTGTGTCGTGGTCTACTGGGGGCAGCTAGAGCAGATTTTTTTGTACCTACGTCAGAGTACTTGAAGTTATTTTATTTAAAGATATTGTGGAAAACGGAAAGCTAGCATTCCTTTTGTAGAAGCATTATTTTTCACTAGTGTGTGTGGCACGGATCTAATAAAGAGATGTTTTTCAACCCATAAACATTTGTCGGTCACTATGTGCTCACAATGTCGATTTTAAGGCCAAATGTTACCAATGGAAGTTTCAATAAATCATAGCTCAATGCTACATTTTATCATTTGCAGGGTTGCCAGCTCTCACACATATGGAGTGACACTTACTCTCACGCACATGCAAAAAAGCTTAGGGCCAATATTATTCCATTATAAACCTAAAATTAGCTCCACTGAAAGCATTGGGGTAGTTTGCAAACCCTACAGAATATTTACAAATTAATAAAACTGTTACATACATGTAAATGAGTGTGCATGTGTGTGCAGACTTGTCCAGAATTGAAAATCTCATTCCAGCCAGCTGACCAAAGTTGGTGACCCTGCAATTGTGAGACACCAGAAGAAACAAATTCCTCGCGGTTTTTAAGAGTCATGCGTGCCTTTGGCCTGATAAGCCTTTGAATATTGTGGCTGATTTCAAGTACAACTTGCCTGTCACATGACTATCCCCACCATAACCCAAAGTTTGAGTAGTCTTGTTAACGTTTAGATGATCAGTTAAAAAAAAGTTTTCTTTTTAATTGCAAGGTGAAACAAGTGAGATTATGTGTTATATTCACGCAGTATTTTTTCAGTATTGTGTAAATACATATACAGCTTAAACGGCAGTGCGTGGGCATCCCGCAAGGGCCCTGGGCGGCGTCACGTGACTGTCCTTCACCAAAACATCGAGCCGGCGAACCGGGATCCGCGAGCCAAGGTGGGCAGTTGGCTCCCTTTTATGAAAACGCCTTGGAAGCTCAACCATGTCGCTATTTTGTTACCATTCTGAGCCCATGACGAGCATTTGCTTTCACTTCGGTTAAAGTAATAGGCATGCAGTCACGTATCTCTCCCTTGCTCTGAGTTGATCAAATATGCTACCGGGTTGTACGTGTTTGTGTATCACGCTCGCTGGTGCAGCGCTGAAAAAAGCAGCTTAGCGCTGCACGCGTATGAAACGTTAGTGATAAATGTAGTATTTATAGTAATTTTGTGAACGAGCAGAAGGTAGGAGTGTTTCAGTGCACTTGTGTTTGTTGTTGTTGAGCTGCGCCATCTTGCGTAAAATTGCGTTTGTTTACCAGCATTCTTCCTTGTTACGGTCTTTTTAGGGACCGAGGCGCGCCGTGAAAATGGTGTCCCTGGTCTGCACGCTGCAGGACCACCGCGACGACGTGAACTGGTGCGCCTTCTCCGTCGGCCTCCTGGCCACCTGCTCCACGGACAAGACGCTGCGCGTTTACTCGGCCGCCGACTTCTCCGAGCTGCCCTTCTCGCCGCTCGCCGGCCACGGCTACGGCGTGCACTGCTGCTGCTTCAGCCCGTGCGGCCGCTTCCTGGCGTCCTGCTCCACGGACGCCACGACCATGGTCTGGAGCATGGACAGCGGCGACATCGCCGCGGTGCTCGAGCATCCCGGGCGCAGCCCCGTCAGGGTTTGCGCTTTTGCCCCGGGCTCTTCGTACCTGCTGTCGGGCGCATCGGACGGAACACTGGCGCTCTGGGACTTCCAGTCCAAGGCGTTACTCAAGTAAGTAGCTGTACGTTAAGAAAGGCAGATACGGGTGGTTTTTCAATGATGTCGAAATTGTTCAAATTCAGTTTAGGGAAGTGTGGAGGCTTTTCTAGGGACTCTGGGGGCCCTCCAACTCCCCCCTCCCCCAGCATATTAAAATGTATTACCGTTATTTTACTGTGAAGTCTAAATTAATCATATCAACAAAGAGAATTGAATACACAGATCCTTCATTTTCACTTTAGTGTTTAAAACAGAACACACAAATAAATCAGATTTGTCAGTGCAATGTGCTATGTAATTGGCTGCCCTCGGAGGCCCCCTTCCCAGCTTGGGGCCCCAGGCATTGCCCTCCTTGCCTGTCCTTTCGCTGCACCTCTGGGGAAGTGGAGCAAATAAATAAGGGGGGTGGGGAACCCCAAGGTGACATTTTGTCAGGGGGCTCAGAATGTTCAGCTACTCCCCCCGCCTGTCAGAATCATCCAGTTCTGTGTTATGAACAGCTGGATGGCTAAAAACACACTCTGGGTGATTGAGACATTTGCATGTGTTTGAACTCTAGGAAGAGAATTGTAGTACTTGGGTGGTGCATGCCAGTTCAAATCAGTTGCATCTTGGATTGTACCCTGTTGGTGTAAATGAATACTAACCATGGGTGTGAAAGGTGGGGTCTGACTCCAGCTAAGCAGGAATGTGTGATGGTTCACAGGACAGCAACTGTGGGCGAGACAGCGGTGGTGGCCTGCAGCTTCACTCCGTGTGGCCAGATGTTGGCTACTGGGTCCACCTATGGGGACCTCCGGCTGTGGGACCTGTATCTCAACCAGCTCCATGTAGTGAAGAATGCCCACGACCTGGGGGTAGCCTGCTGCCATTTTGCTCCTCAGAACCAGAGTGGTGAGTGTAGCGCAGAGAGTAGCGCACTTTGCTTCTACTGCTCTGACCTTTAAACTTTAGTGCTGACATTATGGTGCGTTCCATTTGCCTTGGGATCCGATTTTCGGATTCCGAGATTACGTCACATCTGCTAAAAACTCTGAGAAAACGACTCGGATGCATTCCATCTGCCACAGAAGTGCAATACCATAGACCCGTATCAAAAAGCAAGATTTTTTGCTTAGCCGGACAACTTGTCGGATTTAAGGTACCTCAGTTTAAATGGTCT
>JAODKC010000001.1:44725948-44753379 GCA_026777985.1 Mormyrops attenuatus | reverse complement strand
CCCCCCCCCCCCCCCCCCCCCCCCCCCCCCCCCCCCCCCCCCCCCCCCCCTGCTACCCCGTCTGCATGTCTTATTAGAGTTGTCTGTGACACGGCGTGTTTGGGGAGACAACCTTTTCACCCTGCGGCGGTGCCGAGATCAACCCCTGGCGGGGGTGCGGTGCCTTTCTGTGTGTCTGCATCTCTGTGAGGCGTATATGCATGTGTGTGTGTGGGGAGGGGATGGGGTACACAGGGAAGCTGTCTGTAAACACATGCGTGACAGACTGAATGAGGGTCACCACCCAAATCAGACATACGGGAGGTTCCAACGGATGATAGCGCTGCGACCAAAACATGCCTCATTTCCTTTCCGAGGGCTTCCGGTACTTTCTGCCTGTGTCGTAATGCAGCCACAGTCTGTTCACCTCCATGAAGAGTGTCACTTTCCAACGCATGTTAAGGGCTTTAACCTCTCTGTAAGGACATACTCACTGCAAAACCAGAGATGAGGGGATATATATAGAGCCCCCCCCCCCCCCCCCCCCGGGCCCCCCACCGCCCCCCCCCCCCCCCCCCAATCTCTCACCCACACCCATCCCGCGGTGCTTTCAGCAGACCCCGATAATGATTCTTCTGCTGAATTCAGCTTAGATTTCAGTCACTATCAAGAAATCACCGGAGCTAACACGTTACTGATGCTGGGTTTATGACATTGTGTTTACAACGCTGTGTTTACACGGGCACAACTCACAAAGGAACCCCTATTGTCCATTGTATAAGGTGCATGTTTAGCTGTATAAAATCACTGAACCTGTCTGTAGATGACTGTCACCTGCGTGGTTGGTCCATTGAGGGAGACATGGTAGAACCTCCTCTGTTTTTCAGATGAAACTTAGTACTAAATTTTTTTAATTTAAAACACATTTTCTCTCTTTGGAATAATTCACTATTGTAATAACTTTGGGGGTTGTGTGTCTCCCGCCAATATTTAATTTGAACCCCCCCCCCCCCCCATAAATACACCTTTTGCCCCATATAAACTGTTGTGTCGATTGTTCTGTGTTTATATTGTTAGTTGTTCAAGGTAGAAGTTGCAGGCTAATTAATTTTTATTGTGATAGCTGTGCAAAAAGGAGAAGTAAAGTATTTGCTTGTATTTGCTTATAAAGTAAATATTTGCTCTGAGAATGCCTGACATATACATGCACGAGATCCTGGGTATCCCGCTGAAATCACACGCTATTAGAGTGCCATCTGACACGCTCCTGTCCCGTCTCCAGCGTCTGGGCCGCATGACGCACGTCTTAACAAAGCTCTGGTGAATGGAAAGGATGCTATTTTCTCGCTTTTAATTGAAATGCAAACGACGCAAGTGGGGAGGCTGCCGCTGTACTTCCCGGGGATATGGTAAAGACCGCCGTTATTTCACAGGCTACCTGCTTGGTCATGTGTGTAATTGCATAATGCAATTACAGAAACGCAGATGCCGCAGCATACCTGTACTAAAGGCACCGCCGCACTAAAATGCCGGCCAGGCAAAGAAATTGAACCTTTTATTAAGTCGGCGCTGCTGCTGTACCGGAGCGAGCTCGGAAGCAAGGGATCGCAGCGCAGAGGACGGAGAGAGGAGGGTAGCGCAGAAAGAGAGGGGTTGCCGGGTGAACGCTCAAGTCGTCCACCGAGACGGACCTGCCTTTTTTGCGATATCGATCTGTGTCAGGGCCAACCTTGACCCTGGGCTAATGCCTCTTTGGTGACCTTTGACCCCTCTTCTTCTGCCCTCTATCCTCTGGATTTGACCCAAACAGGAACGCTGACCTACAGTATGTCAATACTGCCTCATGGGGGGTGGGAGATGTGATTTTCCTGAGGATGTTTGTTGGGTGGAGCGACTGGAACAAGGTGTGTTCATACATTGGACCCAAAACGGACAGCGAAGGTGCACAGCTCATTGATCCGCCTGCTAAATTGCATACCAGCACTCCTGAAAGAACAGGGAGTGGAGTGCATTACGGGGGGTGGGGGGAGTGCGTACAACGTGGTTGATCTCATGGTAATTGATTTCGATCGTCACACTGAAACTGATTTTTTTTTTCTGGATGGAGCTGATGAAGGGATGGGTGATATTCCAGGATGGAGAATGTGATGGTGAGCCATGCCTGGACTCTGCAGACGCTGAGAAGAGTTGATAACTTATTTGTTTCTGTGGACCGAGGTTTTCTCCTGACGCTCTTCATCAGGTTCAGCACCTTGTGGGGAAGAGGCAGGGCAGTCTTTCACAGAGTCCATTAACCTGCTTAAGATGCTCCTTAGAACCACCGGAACCAATGTTCAAACCCTTTGTCCTAGATCAGTGTTTCTCAACCCAGTCCTCAGGGACCTCCAGACAGTCCATGTATTTGCTCCCTTCCAGCTCCCAGCATACCTGTACTGGGTTTTTGGTTTACTTGATTGGCTGGGAGCTGTCTGGGGGTTCCTGAGGTCTAGGCTGAGAAACACTGCTCTAGAAGGTGGACTCTCTCGTGCTGTCTTTACTGATTCACCATTGGGTTTCTTGCTGCATTCTGAGGCCCCAGAATCTTGCTAAAATTTCACGGAAACATGCCAGTTCATCTGCCCTAACTTTAAATGTCGACGCCCAGAGGTCCTTCATGCAGGCCTGCATCCTCTGCGACATGTGACCATGAGCCCTGCTGTTATTTGGTGATCCGCAACCCTGGTGCTGCAGTTGGGCGTAACCATGGATACCGTACACTTTACTGCATGATAATGCTCTACGACGGTCCGCTAATGAATTGTACATGTTACATTTCATCAGATGCTCCAGTCTGCGGCAGTTAACTTGGATGGACGTGCAACGCCTTTCCTCAACAGTGTAGCTGGTTTCCTGCTTGTTGCTGAATGCTTTCGGCAGCTGCCAAACGTTCCTGAAGACTAATGCTGGGAGATGTTATTTGGTACATGCAGGGCACAGCTTCTGTGAACAGAGAGCACCCAGTCTGACATGCATGTCTCACTCCCAGCTCTAACAGGTACTGCTGGTTTCTCCAAGATAGCGAGCGAAATAAATCTAATGAATGGGTTCAGGTTGTTGTTCTCGGCTCTTGCTGTTCTCGGATGAGTTGTGACAGTTGTCTCATTGCTGTTATTCTTCGGCTGCGAATCATAAATTCAGTTCAAACATCCTGGGTAAGTAATTTTTTTGAACAGGAATGAATCTGACTCTTTTGCTCTATTGCAGAGACACTATAGTATTCTGAACTCCTTTCTACTGCAACCCTACATGCCCATGTCAGCAAAGCGTCCATGTTGCTGCCTCTCTAGCTAAGGGAGCTTGACATATGGCAACATCCTGTTTGTATCCATGCCGAGTCCATCCTTCCAGTGCTAATCCCGTTTACACTTTCACATGGCCGGATGGTGCTGTGGACCCTTTATGTCTGTGTCCTAAAATGGTTCTCTTCACATTGCTCCCTTCACGCTAACTGATGCGGCCAGGACAGATCCTGCAGGCCAAAAAAAAAATGGTATAATAGGGAAGAAAACTGCTGCACTAGTTTTAAGCATATTCTGTTCCTCTAAGTGTGTGCACAATGAGTTCAGGTTCCTGTGGAATCTGCGTGCCTTAGCGTTTTTCAAAGATCAGGTTCACCCTTCAACCGGGCTCTCTGGAACCTACTTGGGACTGCCTTTGTAAACTCGTGGTACCTATTTCCAATCATCAGTATGCAGACCAAAAGGAAATCGCAGATTAATATGTCAAAAACGTTATGAGCCAGGCCTGATGCCGTACCCCCACACCCCCAATGTCTGCACCACCAGCATCACCCCCAAAACACTTCTTTCGAACCCCAGTTCAAACTCTCCTTCCTTGGGGGAAGATCAGATGACTGGTTGGGTCGTGTCTCCCATTCTGGCCGCTGTTCGTCACCTGGGAGTTTTTAGGACCCCTCAGATGCAAAACACATCTTGACCGTTTTTGGAGGATTCTGTGATACCAGGTTGGGGTGTAAGTATGTAAGGAGCAGAGTTACACTTAACATGAAGTGCCAATGTTTTTAGCCTCATGTGTCAGGCTTTTAATAATTTAATAAGCTAAGAAGACCTCCGTCCAAAGTTTTTTTCCCCTCAGTTTTGGATGCTGTTCTATCCCTTTTCCTCCTATAGACTATTCAGGTATAATCAGGTCTGTAGGTGTGATTCCGAAGATGGATAAGCTGTTTGCACTAATACGTAGAGCTGCCAAGGACAACGTCAGTGTTGATTTGCTCTTTTCAAGGAGAAGCGGCCCTTTGGAGGTTGGCCTTGACATTGAGTCCCCTTAGTCATGTGTCACCCATCTAGGTTCAGTATCTTCAAGCTGTTTCAGGCTGCATTAAGTCCCAGTCGATATCAGTGCTGTTGTATTGGCTATAAACTAGAAGTCTAGGGAGTTTGAGTGTCCGTATAAACCCGCAGTTTGCAAGTAAAAGTTTCCCTGAAAATGTTCCACAATTTGAGGTGGGTGTAGACTGTGATTTTGTTAATAGGTAATGAGAGTTTGTGATGACAGTCTTTTAGATGGTGTCCTTCATAGGTAACTGGTATGTTATTGGATCCCGTGGCACTTTGCAGTCCTGTGATATTCTGCTGATTTTCTGCTGTCTGCTTTTCAGTATGTACCTCCGCCTAACTCTCACTGGTCTGGCTGCCAGTGATACAGGAGATAGAACAATTTCTCCTTCATAATTAAGTCTTTTTTTCCCCAGCGACCTACCTCCAGAATTTCTCAGACAGCCATCAGATGTTTCGATGCATTTCCAAAGACTGTTTTTACTTTTCATTTCATTTTGAGGTTATTTTCCTTGTATTTTCTGAAGTTTTGACTTCCTTCAGTTTAAAAATATATATATTTTTAAGTTATAAAAGGTGTACTTTTCCAAATGGACCTAGGCTTAAAAAAAAAAACAGACAAAAAAACACAGAGATTCGCTTCAAAAGATGACTGGTTTAGAGAATGTGTGGAGGCTAAATATTTAGTTATACAATATGGAAAGCAATTTGTGTCTCTCTCATTAAGGGCTGCAGCAGGAAGGAATTTAAAAATGATGACAAGCTGGTAGCAATCGTAAACATGTGAATTTGCTTAGCAGAAAGTCGAGAGTATTATCAAGAGGTGTAAAGAGCACGGAAGAGTGGTAAAATATTTATGGGGGTTTGATCTGGATTATTCCCCAAGGAGGAGACATTGAAGATCTACAGATAATCTGAAGATCGCCAAAGGCAGGCTGATGCGGAGGTCGGGTTTATATGTGATTTTTGGGCACATGAAAACACAACTTATACACAGAAGAGGAGAACCGTAAATGCAATGTATATCCTACACCTGCACTCAAGGCTTTTTCACCCCTACCGATAACTTTACTCCTCTTCCTTATATTAAACAGATGATGTGGAATACTGAATCAGGCAAGACTGACCTCCCCGGGGGGTGTGAGAGTCAAAGGAAGGTGTGTTTTTCAGCGGGGAATTAAGTTCGACCTGCCCGCTTCTTGCCATCTTCTGTGTGAAGGCCCAGAGAACACAGACAGACCTGCGTTACATCTGGTGGCTGAGGGAGATTGTGCCCCTACTTTCTGCCTCCCTACAGAGAAGTACCTTGGGCATCTGCGGTGTGATCTACATTCCTCTATGATGCCTGTGGCCAAAACAGTGAGGTCCCCATCCCTCCTGTACTGCCATCGAAAGGCAAAATGCTATAACTGCATATTTCAGTCGAGTTATAAGTTATCAGTAGAGCTCTTGTATCTTGTGATAAAATATCTTAGATTGGCTATGTTGGCTTTTGAATAAGTACACTGTCATTTACCTAATGCCTGCACACACGGGTCAATGATCAACCAACTCTGAGGTCCTTTTTCTCAGTTTTAGTGTCGGCGTAGTTACTGTGTTTTGCTTTTGTAGTGCAGTGTAGGAGTTCTGTTTGTAGTATGTTTTGTGTTTGTAATGCAGTGTAGGAGTGCTGTATGTAGTAGTAGTATTGTTTGTAGTAGTAGTAGTACTGTTTGTAGTAGGAGTTCTGTTTGTAGTAGTAGTACTTTTTGTAGTAGGAGTACCGTTTGTAGTAGGAGTACCGTTTGTAGTAGGAGTACTGTTTGTAGTAGGAGTACTGTTTGTAGTAGTGATATTGTTTATAGTAGGAGTTCTGTTTGTAGTAGGAGTTCTGTTTGTAGTAGGATTGCTGTTTGCATGCATAACAGTGGAGACCGACAATGGGGTCAACTTGCCATTCTGGATTTGATGAAAATCAAGGCTAGAAATTAACAACTGACCAGAAAAAACTACAGGCGCACAACAAAGCGTTTTCCGACAACACAGGTGATTAACATCAGTGTTAATTGTTTCGCTCTCAATTCTGACAACCAGTGTGTCCTTGTTGTTACAATACGGAACTATGAGACTGGCCAGAGAATGCACAGAACCGTTATTCCACACCCTACATGCGTCCATCTATAGTCATTTATCTCGTTTCACAGATTATTTTATTGATGGTTACACTTTGGAATATATTCATTTGCATAGCAGCTAATATTTCCCACAGGCACCAACAGCTGATGTTTTTTTGGTTGCATTTCTCATAAACAACTGCTCTCAGCAAGAAAGAAAAAAAACTCCTATTTTTCGGCCTGCTAATATAACTTGCTCAAACTTGAAGCCACATGACCTTAAGAGCGAGCATCTCCATGACAACTCCCACCAAAAGGGGAGCCGCTTTGCTTCTCACTACCCTCTGGCTGCCTTGTCAATAAGCTGGGGAAATTGGACAGTGGAAACCAGGTTCATTGTTCCATATGCAAATAAGGGGTCCTTCAAGGGAAGGCAAGCTTGTGCCTAATTATCATTATCATTAATTATTTATTTATTATTCATTTAGCTGGATTCCATGTCCTCTGTTTCCTGTTAGGCTGCAGTACACATAAAGAAGTTTTTCTGAATAATAATGTTTGTGTGTGAACTGTGTTTACATTTACTTTCACCGTGGAGAAGGTTAGCAGGGCAGAAATATCGTCATATTAGGTAAGTAGGAGCTTCCAAGGTGCTGAAATTAAATCATGGTGCGTCTGAGACTGACCTCAAGGGGAGAAGCCTGTCCCTGTTGATTCCAGACATGATCAATAGGTCATCAGACAGAGGGTCAGAAGTCAGAGGTCGCTACCGTGCCGACACAGCCTGCCTGGATCGGGTCTGTAGGGGATACGGCCGCTGGATTATTCTGGAATGTATTTTAGTGAAGATATGGCCTTTTTAAGATGAGCCGTTCAATTCATTTTTGGCTAAAACTTTACTTGATGGGGTTCAACTTAGTTACAACTCAGTTACTACTCAAGTACAAATTATGAACAGATCATGAACAGATATAGTCGCTACTCGAGATAAAAGATGTCACAATTCATTAATGATGAACAAACACGAGATCAGTATTTCACTTGTGTTATTCATTACTTGTTCCTTCAGTAATTCACAAATGTTTACTGAATTAACAGATATAGTAACAGAGATAGTAACTGCTTGGGATAAAACATGCGTCACTATTCATTAACGATGAATTAACACGAGGTCAGTATGTAAGACTAAGATTGTGGTTAATTAATTACATAAGTAATAGCATAATGCTATATTATTTGTGCCTCATCAAGTAAAGTGTTACCTAAAATCTTATTAGGTTATTGCTTTGTTAGTAGCTATCGTGTACTGCCCAATACTGCTCACACTTGTACCAGGCCATTCACTGGTTGACTCCTTGACAGCATTAATGTTTGCAATAAGCTATTTGTCTCGGTTCTACTTTGCATTACACAAAAACGTCTGTCAAATATGTAAATATAAATGTGAAATGTCAGAACAAGACATCTCAAAGTAGTTAACACCGGTTTATTTCCCTGTGTAATGGCATCATTGCTAAGTAGAGTACAAAACGGTCACTGAGTCGAAGTCACAGTAGCCTAGTTGTGATTGTATCTGGTTGCTGCTACATCATTCAGATAAAGTCCTAGTTCAAATACGCCAGTGTTACTCTCACTTCGGCATGCATTGTTGTCTTATGTCCGAATCTTTTTATTACTGATATATTTGTGAATGGTCGCTAACCAAGGTAGTAGCTAAAGGAGGAGTGGTTTTGTTTGTTGATACGAACGGCAGCATGAGTAAGACCCGACGTCAAGAATGTTTCTAGGTCATTTAAAGTTCTGAGATAAAGTGCTGAGACCTCTGCAGGTTTAGAAGGCAGCCACTACAAATACAGCAGGTTTCTGCGCTGGTGGGTGCAGCTTACACGTCATCCCTCAGCACATGGGTCACAGGTCAGGGACGCTTTTCATAGAATAGTTAACTTTGTAAGGACCTCCAGATCTTTGGCTGAGACCTGAATATGAATTTTTACAATGTTTATTTTTCTTGCTAACAGCAGGCCAATTTCATGTGGCTTCTGCTAAGCAGGCTATCAGACCTCACGGTCTCCTGAGGAAGCTTCTGAAATGTTGTTACTGTGCATGGTGAGACATTTATAGCGAGACCAAGCGTCGCCCCGGATTTTAAGGGCTTAAAACCACCTCTTACATTTAATTCACTTTTCTGGGGGAGGGGGTCCCTGCTCATGTACAGTGTTTTTGACACATGGGGGGGGAGCTTTTCTAAGGAGGGGAGAAGTGTCACTTCATCCTGAAGGCAGTACACTAGTTAGTTCAAGTTCAGCCTAGACAGGTTCAGCTCAGGGATTTATAAAAGGGTGGGGCCACAGGGTGAAAGCTGATTGGCCCTGAGAGTGCCCCTCCTCTGTCGAATCAAAACATTTCATTGGCTAATGATAAGGTTTGCTCCATAGTGTGAATCATGGCCCCTCTTATGCACCCCCCCATATTAAAAATACTGAAATCGACCCTGGTTCAGCTGTCCAAAAGCTGGAACATTGGCAGTAATCTCTTTCCCGTTTCCTCGCCATTGGTGTCGGCTTTATTCATCTTTTTTTTCTTTTTCCGTACCCATACCCCATACCCCGCATCTGCCCTCATCTCCAGGCCCCCTTAGCTGGTGAACGGTGGACCGCCATTAACTCCCTGCTGTGGGGAGAGACAGCCTGCCTCCCCAAGTGTTTCGGTGAAATATGGGCGACTTCCCATTTAGATTAGGGGGCCCTGAACCGTGACGCGCTCGGCGGGTATCTGCTGCTGTAGCCGCGGCCTGGCGCGGGAGAGGCCTGCGTGGCGATGCGCGGGCGGTGAGGACGTGCAGCCGCTCAGCCGTGACATATTAAAACCTGAGGAAATTAATGACTCTGCCCTGGTGACTTATGAGTTATGTCTCTGGAGTTAAAACATTAGTTGTGAGGAGGCTCTTCCAGGATCCAGGGGGGGGGGGGATTCTGCAACAGGGGCTAATTGTCAAGAGGCCGTCTTTGACTCGTCCATAAGTCCCTGTCAGGCCGTCCTTGCACATCAGAGGAACAAGTGTCAGGTCTCACATTATGTTGGAATGTTCTAGAACAACAACAGCAACAAGACAACAACACTTCTAGGGGTGTTTCATTCTTTACAGTCTTATGGTTCTTGGCTCTTGACGTGCTATTTGATGTTGTTGTTAAATTGTAATATTTGATGTTGTCGTTAAATTGTAATAAAGTATATTAAACGTGCAGACATACAGTTAAGTCCTAACGTAGAAGGGATAATCTAGCCCCTATGACTCTATTTTAAAGGCCCTGCCCCCTGCCCCGCATATCTGGACATCTGTAACATGCAGAATCATCCAGGGCCACTTTCCTCAGCTCCAAACACTTGGGAAGGACATTAAGCTCCACGCTTCCCATAAGAACGGCCGAGAGAATGGAACATAGAGTTACTGCGAATAAAAGCGCATGTATAATGGCATCCTGCCGGGCATCTTCCCCCAAGCAAACAGCCAGTGTGGTGTTTTGGCGGATCAGCAGAAAACCTCTCATCGCTTTAATGAGAATCCTTAAGCATGGTGTCGTGCAGAGATCATTGCAAGTCAGGTGCAACCTAATAATGCCTTATGTTCGAGCGGTTCTTATTAAGTTACCCTGGTAAAGAACAACAAACGAAATCTATAGGAAAACTATGAACTGGACCTGCCTTCCATAGAGCAGGCGGTTAATATACTTGTAGGCTAACTCAATAAAAAAAGACTCAGCCGTCTGCTGTCTCACTGCAGTCCGTATAGAAGGTGTTTTTAAGCTCAAGCTATTTGTGCGTGTGTGTGTATTACGTTTATATTACATTGTGTGGACCAAATGTTCCCCACGATGTAATACAGACCTGTTATTTTGATGTTGTGGGGACCATTTTTCAGTTGCCCACAAAGATCTGAGAATGCAATCAAAAAATGCTATGAGTCTTGTATTTTATTTGGTTACTCGTGGTTAAGGTAAGGGCTGGGTAGGGATTAAGGTTGTCATTGTTGGGATTAGAGTTTTCCCCATAGAAATGAATGGAGAGTCCTCACAAAGATATAATTACAAACCTGTGTGTGTGTGTGTGTGTGGCAGTGTTTGAACAGCATGAGGTCCTTCACTCCACCGGCAACGTGTGTCCCGCTAACCTCACGACTTTTATGAAGACCTGGAGCAGAATTGTTCAGGTTGCTTTGGATCTGAGGCCAGATCTGAGAGTGTGAATATGCGGGGGCGGGCGAAACCTCGCCGCTTCTCCGTTATTTGTTGTGATTGTGTTCATTATTGCGACAATAATGGAACACGGGCAGCTGTGTTCAAACAGCCATCATGCCCTCCTCCTCCTCACAGATACTGTCCGAGCGTAATTGGATTTAAATGAAATGAAATTTCTCTTTTGTCAAGACCGACGGCTTTTGGTGCCTTTAATGAAACGTGCCGGGTTACGCTGAAGTGGCCGGCGGCATGTAACCATCACCGCATTCTTTTTCTGGGCTTGGGGGGTAACAGTGCCTCTCTGTGTAGGGGCTGGGCTGGTCATCATCCTTGTTTTCTAAATCCCCCTCCACCCCAAACAGATCCCTTTACCTTAGTGGACATTCCAGCCGAAACCAGTAACCATCACTGAATGGGACGGACTGGTCAGCATCAGGTATCAGCCAAAAACCAGTAGATGTGCTGGTGGGGCCATTGCTAGTAACCCGAACTGGAATGCTAGTTAAAATGTTCTGGTGCTGGTGGACGGAGAGGAAACATGAAGGTGATTACTGCTGATGTTACAGCTTCTGGGCAGATTCTGGGATTTTACAAGGTTGGAGACATGAGGGGCCGTAATGCATAAAGAACCGATAAGGGGAGGGGGCACTCTGGAAGCCAATCAGCTTTCAGTTCTAGACAGTGCGCCTGTGGCCCCATTCCTGTATATACCCCTGAGCTGAACTAGAACTAAGCATACTGGTTATGGGCTTAACTCAGCCTGGCCTATTTCTGCAGCTGAAGTGTGGTTCATTAAAGCACCGGATCGGGTGACTTCACCAAGTGCTTTTGTAGCTAATAAAATATAATTCAATGTTTTGATAAGATGTGGTGTAAGGAATGTTTAATTAGTTTCATCGCTCCAGGATTGCAGCCACGCCTTGCCTTTCCACCAGGATAAATAACGGAGTTCAGATATCTACAGCAGTGCGTCGTACGGCTGTTTTGATGGCGGTGTTATCTACTAGCCTTCCCATGATGCACTGCTGCGAGCTCATAGCTCCACCCCTTCCAAGGACAATCCGCCATGTGCAGAGGTGCCGTATTACACATCAGAGGCATGTTTGAGCTTTAACTCTATTTGCCAAATTCAAATCAGTTTGCTGGCGTCCACATGCTTCAGTTTACTTGTGCAGCAGTTGCTGACATCGCGGAGAACCGCGGACAGCGTGTAAGACGAATTAATTAATGAAACAGTCTTACAGACTGCCATCTGCCGCTGGCCTCCAACTCCCCCCCCCCCCCAAACATACACCTAAGCATCTCCTAAGATCAGGGGGATATTTAGGTCCTTGTACTCACGTTCCGTCTCTCTCCGCATTCAAACAGAAGGAACCCGCTCGCCAGTCACAAAGCTCGGCTGTAATCAAAGAATGTACAAAAGGCTCCTTTCATTTTCCGCCCGGTTTTGTGCACGTTATTATACGTTTCCGTTTCGCTGGCGCGTCCCGAAGTCGGAGGCTCTTGCGCAGTAATTTTGCATGGAGTAAGACGTCGGTGATCAAAGTCTCCGGAATCTTTTTGATTCCCCAGAATAACTAGCCCTCCCTCCGTTCTGCCTTTTGAACATCTTAGACATCTGAAAAAAGACAAAAAATTGCTTCTCCTGCATTCCTCTTGTAGATATTCCCAATACTCACTGGCATTGGAGGTTGTTCTCCCTCATTTTTTTTTGCGTGGGGGGGGGCTTGACTGGGTGGGATGGGATTAATGGAATTGTTCCATGTCATGTGTCTTGTCTGGTGTCTGTAACTGACAATGTTATGCTGTCTTGATAGTTTTGGAGTCCAAACATGATGAAAATATAAAAAAATTCTTCCTAGTTTGTGTATTCAGAGCTCAGAATATGACAGCCTGCATCTGGAAGTTTATATACTAAAAAGGAGCATTATTTTTGTGTAGATAGAGCAGATCCGGGGCATAGGAACTAGGAGGGATGTGTAGCCCCTAATATTTCATTTGGCTTCATTCCCCCCCACCCCCACCATAAATAGACCTTTATATTGTGTGCCCCCAGTATCAAACTCTATGCTACATTCCGGAGCAGATCTGCTTTACATGACCGTAAGGCTGTGTTATGCTGGCTATATGTTGCCAGACTGGCTGTCCTAGAGCCATATGAATCTCCTGCGGGTTCGGAAGTCTTCAACACCTGTGATATTGTCCAGAGGATGCCTTCTGTCACAGCTGTTAAGCTGGGAGATCCACGCTGCGGTTCAATCACGTAATTCCTTGGCACGTTCCGCACCCGTCCTGCCTCATCCCGGTCAGCCAGCCACCCCTCGAGGGTCGGGGGTCCCGAATCCGCAGTCAGACTTGCGGTGGGCGGTTCAATAATTCAGATTAGCGCTCATGTTTATTAATGTCCCACATCTGTGCAAACAACGTGTCAAGCAGAGAAATTATTGTAATTGGCCGAGCAAACAAAACCTGAAAGAAGCAATTTCCAGTCACAATGTGCGATGACAAGTAATGAGGCCATTGGAATTCCGCTCTGATGGAAGTCCCCAGCCCGACTCATCATTCCCGTATTGTGTGTGATAGAAATTTTTATAAGAAATGAAGGTTTGGGATAATGCGGTCCCGCCAAACGGAGGAAGGTCAGTGATTAAAGATAATCATCATTTTCCGCCTGTAGATCTTGTTAGTTTCTCTACGTGTTATTTATTTGTGTGTTTGCATGCACCACTGTCTGGAAGGGACTGGCTGTTTGCCTCCCCCACGAAGGGGGGGGGCGGGGGGCACAATTGTCCTGGAAGGACAATCATCTTTCTCTTTCTTGTTTCCTATTTTTAATCAATTGTGTAATGCTGCATGAACAGGAGGAATAAATAATCCAATTAAAGATGGCGAGAAGTGTGTGTGTGTGTGGGGGGTGGGGTCTTGAATAAGTCTTGATTGTGTGTTTCACTTTTTGGTTTCCAGATATTTCTTATTGGTGTTTGGTCTTATCCTATAGCGGACAATAGCGGACAATATCCTATAGCGGACAATAGCGGACAATATCCTATAGCGGACAATAGCGGACAATATCCTATAGCGGACAATAACGGACAATATCCTATAGCGGACAATATCCTATAGCGGAGTCTGTTATGTTCCTGTCTGCAGAGGGTAGGGATATACTTGGGACGCAGCGTTCCTCGATTCTCGTCCTTCCTGTTATCCGTCAGCAGGAGACCATAAACCTGGACGCTGGAGCAGGAGAGTGCGAGTGGCTCTGATCCAATTAATCTCTGTGAGTTTAAGGTTTTCCGGGTTCACAGCTTTCAGAAGTAATCCACAGTCACGGCCACGCAGCATGTTCAGAATGCCTGCGCCGTTACATAATCCGGTCGTCAGTTGGGCCCCGTGTCCACGTGTGACACAGAACACTGTTACCCTCCATCTGAAGCATGATGGGAAAATTGAACAAGACCAGCAACCTGCACTATAAGCCCCCCTAACTCTGCAGAAAATCTTCTTCTCATTTTCTTACTTTTCCTAGTAGCTGTTGGTCTGAATGTATTTGACCCTTCAAACTACTTCTGGACTTTTGTTTGAATTGAAAAGGCCTATGGGGCAAAACATTTGGGTTAGCGGTGATTTTGGGCTAAATCAACTTCAGACAAGGCTTCCTACACCCAAATGAATGATGTGTGCAAGTTTAAGACCCTGGACGTTTGAAGTGAACCATTGTATCTTGATTACTGACCAAGGAGATCGTGTTTTGATTTATTCTTGCTTCTTGCAGCGGCACGACTGCTAGTGGCTCTGAGCTGCTCAATAAAATGTTTAGCTTACAGGTCTGCGTCATGGCCCAGGACAGCGAGCCGCACGATCAATGATAGATTTATCTGTCGCTGCTGCCGTCACACAGTCGGCTAATGTGAATGCGAAAGCAGGTGCCATCAATCAGACCATAAGCGATGCCCTTCTTATTTGGTATCAGGACCTGTATGCAGTGGTATTTGATGCTGGTGAAGAGAGGGCGGCTCTGTGATCGGGGGAAAGGGCGTGCCGAGTCAAAGTTTGGGAGAGGGGAGTTGCTGACTGCGATTTTACAGATTAACTATCCCTCGTCTTCGTTTGGGGTTGGGAGTCCAGTCATGTACTGCGGTGCTGCTGTGGTGATTAATGCAGACTCACCACTCTGTCCAAGGCTGGGAAGAAAACCATATCCGAGTGCCCTTTGACAAAGAGCCTGCTGATTGGCTCGATATTCATGGTCACGCGTTTCGCCAAATTAGTGTACCAATGACACTTTAATGCTGCTTGTAGTAGCGAAGATGCCACAACCGCATTCTGCAATGCCCCAGCCTAGTTACACATCATTTTATACCGCCTGTTAATCTGATAATTAGTGAAAATCAGTGCAGGCACCTTAAGATGGCTGACGTGCCTGGTGCCCGAACATTTTACCTTAAGGGATTAAAGGTGATGTATGACTCTCTGGAATGGGAGTTTCAAACCATGTCTGTAGTATAGTTGCCTTAGTGATTGTTTTCTCCCTGAAATGTTAACACCGTAACCCATAGGAAGGCCTCCTTACATTTCCCTTTACGCACAGCCATGTCTTTTACTGGATCATTTTGGATTAAGCTGGCTGCTCATGCGTGTGACCTCAGGTCCTTAACCACTGCGCCACCTGCTGCTGAGTTTATGTATATGACATCTGACCCGGAAAAGACTGAGTTATGAGACAAGATGACTTAACAGTGTCCTTCAGATGTTGTGTCAGGTGAGGGCGTCTGTGAAAGAAGACAAACGGTGGAATCTGATTGGCTGTTTGCCCGAAATGGGTCTCATGCTTTAAATGCTCACATTCACGTTACTTCTGTTTTATTAGCACTGTGCTTAATTAAATTTACACTAATTAGGGAAACAGAGGTGGTGACTGGGGAGTACGCTGCACATGTGGTGTGTTAAATACACAGCATTTTATCCTCCTGTGAAAAATGTTTATTTTTACTCACAGCTAATTAGCATGAAGGAAAATGGCGGAACCTGGTCACTGTTCCTGTAATGATTTAATCAGGGTGAGTGTGGCCTGCGGAGTGCTGCGGTGTTCTCCTGTGAGAGTTGGGACCCTCTCCCTGTTCCTGAGGTGATGTTCCCCAGAGGGCGGGTGGGGGCACTTTATAATTACAGAAACACCAATGGGACTGGGAACCCCCCACCAGCAACTCAATGATGGAGAAGATGGTTGTAGCTACAGGAGACCACAGATGTCACCACCACAAACCTCTCTGAGATGAGGAGCACACGGAGGACAGCCTGATGGGCTGGTATAAACCTGGAGGTGGGGGCCTGTGTGACATTTAGTATAAAAGGAAAGCTGACATAGGCTGTCTGTGATAGTGGGGGTGTGAATAACATCTGGGGATTTTTATCATTGTCTGTACTTCTGTTCTTAGTATTGGAACTGGTCTTCGGGAAAGGAAGATGGTGTAAAACGGGTACGCAAGAACACAAGAGAAGTGCGGTCATGTAAGCATGTTAAGAAACATCTATTGTGTTTAATATAAGTCCCTCCCCCAGCACTGAGAACAGATTCAAACATGTGATTCGTTAATTTCTATTTCATTAGCTTCTGTGCGTGTAATCAAAGGAATCCTTTCAGTGTTTATATTACTGTTAAAAAAACACATAGAATGAAATAAATCACATTTTCTAATAAATCATATTTTCTCCATCACTCAGATTTATTTTCCATTAACACCCCTGACCCTGTAATCACGCCTCCTGAGCCGCAATGCACTGGGCAAGTTGGGTCATGTTACCAATTTATCCATCACAATAATAAAGGGGCACGCGTCCCGAAAGGCAGCAAAACAAACTGAATCGCTGCCCTTAGTGTGTAGCTAAGGGAGATGGTGGGATAGATCCTTGTTTTGTGCATTTCTGTGACTTTGCAATGGGATTAGCATTAATAGTGTCACTACATTGGTAATAGTAGTGACACTTTATTGATCCACATGGGAAAATTCTCTTTTTGCCTACCCCATCTTGCTCTCCATGACATACAGACACATATGTAGGTGAGAGCAAGCTTTTCCACAAAGGGCAGCTACCCATAGCGGTGCCTGTGGAGCTGGGGGTTAAGAACCTTTATCAAGGGCCCACACACATGACTATTCTGCCAAGGCCAGGGCTCAAACCAACAACCTTCTGGTCATAAGCACAGAAGCTTAGCCCACTGAGCCACACGCTGTCGGCATTGGTCTCAGCATTAGTAATGTCAGTGCGTTGTTATGGGAATTAATAATGTCAGTGTATTGTTATCTTTGGTGTTAGCATAAATAATGTCACTGCATTTTACCATTTTGATTAGCATTAACAAGGTTACCACATTGTTAGCATTGCTATTAGCATTAACAAGGTTACTGCATTGTTAGCATTGCTATTAGCATTAACAGCGTTACCGCATTGTTAGCATTGCTATTACCATTAACGATGTGACCGGGATTGTTAGCATTGCTATTAGCATTAGAAATATCCTTCCTTCGGTAGTAGCATTAGTTATGTTGCCTTATTGCTACCATGCACTGTTCATTATTATTGTTAATGTCATGCCATTATTTATTTAAATTGTATTTATTAAGGGATAATTAATCCATTTATAAAAATCCTTAGTGAAGGTAGTCAGGTATTACTGAAGCAGTGGTTCTGATGAACTGCATTTGCCTGGTAATGGGTCGCTGGAAGCTTTGGCCAGCAGGCCGTTCTTCTGCTGTGTCACCATGACTCATGGTCGTGATGTCAAACTGGGTTAAAATGTGTCCCTGATAGGCTCAATAGTGGGATAGGCTCAGTGGGATATGCACGGTGTCACATTGACTCTAATTTAAAATTGAATATGGACCCATTGATGTTATTGTTTTGATTGTGATTATTATTATTATTATTATTTCTAACCTCTGTCTTTCTTTAACCATGATTAACTTCCTGTTTGCTTTTTCCGCACTAAGACCTCTGAATGACAGAATGCCTTGAAATGTGACCTCATGTTAAAAGTATATCTGTCATTTTTGCGTCCCCCGAGCATAATTGCTCTCCGCTGGTGCTTTGCCGTCCTGCGTGTCTGTGGCAATTAGGGCCCTGGAATAGGGGCCACTCTCCCCTCGTGCTGTGAAACACGTACGCTAATTCGCAATAAAGCGTTACAGCTGTCTGTGCATTTTCTGCTCTGTTACTTCGATAAATTGGGCCTCCGTGTCGGGACACTGAGAATATTACATTATGCTCCTCCTCCAATGGACAGGACTGTCTCCTGCAAACACAATTTGACCAGGTTTATTTTACCCGACGAGAAAGTATGGGTAGTCATTTCGACGGCAGATAAATATTCATGCCTCCATTTTCTAATATGTGATTTTTCTTTGCAGGAAACAATTATTTCTAACTGTGTGATTTAAATTCAGCTCACTGGCCAGACAATAAGGAAAGTAAGAGTTACACACGTCTAGACTCCGTGATATCAGTAATGGTACCACTTGGCATTATGGGAGTTTTTTTGGGGGGAGGGTGTCTTTCAGCCTGACCCCTGAGCTTGGCTTCCGTGTCCCGTGGTGTCCCTCTGTATTGTTCCATAACGGTGCTGGGGTAGGGAGAGTTAGGGGTCCTTCCAGATCATTATCCTCCATCCTCTTTCTGAAACTAAACCGATCTTGTGTCTCTTGCCTCCCCCCCACTCCCACCCTTATTTTTATATTGAAGGGAGTCTAGAAGCCCCCCCCTCGCCTGTCCATTCTCACTGACAGATTCTGGCTAATGGCTAACGATGCCGTGGTGTGATCTGGAGTGTGGCGGATTTTGGAACGAGGGGACGCGTGAAAACTTGTGGCAGGGTGGGGGGTTTGGGGGATTGGGGAGGTGGGCGTTGAGGTCACATGGCCAAACAGTTAGAAAAGGCTGCCAGGTCCCGATATGAGGACTCCTCGCGCTATGTGGCGATAACGTCTGCACGCGCCTTTAGCGCTAAGCAAAAGTAGCAGCCTTGTTAAGAATCATTTATTAACTGAGATCATCTTTTAGTCGGCCCTGGGGTAATAACTAATGTCAATGGCAAATTTCACAGTTGTCTAGAGAAATGAATTACATTTGCAATAAAAGGGCCCTTTGGCTTGTTTTACATGTTCGTTTATAAGAGTTGCTGAACTATTAGAACTGTAAAGCAACCAGGAACAGCGAGCCAATTTCCCCGATGCCGAGCGCTGACCTTTTCCTGCTCATTATGGTGGCAAAAGGAAAGATTAAGCTCTCACCTGCTCTGTGGCGGATAAATCCCACACAGCTGCCCCGGACCGAGCCGGGCCCGTGTTCAGCTGCCCCACATTCAGCCGGATGTGTGTTCGGCCAGCACCGTGTTCAGCTGCCCCACATTCAGCCGGATGTGTGTTCGGCCAGCACCGTGTTCAGCTGCCCCACATTCAGCCGGATGTGCTTTCGGTTAGCACCGTGTTCAGCTGCCCCACGTTCAGCCGGATGTGTGTTCGGCCAGCACCGTGTTCAGCTGCCCCACGTTCAGCCGGATGTGCTTTTGGTTAGCACCGTGTTCAGCTGCCCCACGTTCAGCTGGATGAGCGTTCGGCCAGCACCGTGTTGATCTGCCCCGCGTTCAGCTGGATGAGCGTTCGGCCAGCACCGTGTTGATCTGCCCCGCGTTCAGCTGGATGTGCGTTCGGCCAGCACCGTGTTGATCTGCCCCGCGTTCAGCTGGATGTGCGTTCGGCCAGCACCGTGTTCAGCTGCCCCACATTCAGCCGGATGTGTGTTCGGCCAGCACCGTGTTGAGCTGCCCCACATTCAGTCTGATGTGCGTTCAGCCAGCACCGTGTTCAGCTGGTGATGTGAAGTTAACTGGGAACATTACAGCCTCAATTACAAAGCTTTTGCTTTAGCATGTGTGTATGTGATTGTGTGTTTGAGTGTGTGTGTGGGGGCGTGTGTGTGTGTGTGTCTGTGCCTGCATGAGTGTGTGTGTGTCTGTGCCTGTGTGTGTCTGCATGTGTGTGTGTGTGTGTGTCTGTGCTCGCGTGTGTGTGTGTGTGTGTGTGTCTGTGCTCGCGTGTGTGTGTGTGTGTGTGTGTGTGTGTGTGGGACGTGACCCCCCCCCGATTGAGCCTCTACTTCTCCCGCTAATTCGCTCATTGAGACCCAGTGAGCTATGCAGGAAGAATGGCACTTTCTCAATAGCGCCCCATCGCCCAGGGTTTGCCACAGGGACCCCCACCCCTGACTGGACCACAAAACACCCCGCGCCTCTCCCAAAAGAACTTGTCAGGAGGCCCTGACCCATCCCGCTCCAGCAGGACTGGGCCAGGCTCTGCAAGAATAGGGCAAAAATTAGCGAAGGTTCCCCTTTTCTTCTCGCTCAGTTTTTCTCGGCAGGACGGGTGACAAGAATGGTGTTATTCAGCCTGTGGTTCCCTCTATGGCGGGTCAGCGGACGGCCCCCGACGGGGGCCCAGAATGAGTCTCATGGGGGGGGGGGGGGGGTTGCGATGCACAAAGAGAGGGAATAAACCAAAGTCAAGACAGTGCGATTATTGTGCTTTTATTTTTCTATTTCTATGCTTAGGAGCTAGAGCTGCGACCGTAGGGCCAGGAGTGGCTGAGCTACTGTGCGGATGAAGCCGGTGACGTATCAAGCTATAAATTTATCCCAACAGGACCCATGCGGCACAGCGATGGCACCGGGGACTCCAATTCAGAGTCGCAGTAGAAGAAATGCTCAATGTAGTGTGACGTATGTGTGTGTGTGTGTGTGTGTGCAGCTGGTTGGCTGGCTGTGTGACACACCCTTTCAGCTAGTGGGTTGCTGTCCATCAGTTCCGGTGACTGACCCCATCTTTAGGTCATTTGCATGTTGCTCTGCTCACGCCGCTGCTCACCGTGAATACGGCCCCGCTGATTTATCTCCCAGCCGCTGTATTTTTGTATTTTTGCCATTTATGTGTGCTTCTGTTTACACATGTAGGCGCCTTCATTTGTGTGTACGTGTTTTTGCCTGTGTGTGTTTACCCGTCTGTTTCCACGTTCGTTCTCTCCTTATTCAGTTTCAAAATGTCCTGTGGTGAAGTGTGGATTAATTATCTGGGACCATAGTTAATAGTTTGGTTCCACTAGTTAATAATATTAACTAACTAGAGAATGGTCTGCATCTTTAGATACGTTGCCTAGTGAATCTGAAACCCCCTCAGCAAGTTTCATTAAAACTGAGCTTGGCAGGGGTCTTAAATATTGTATAAATGTATCCATGTTTTAAGATTTTTTTTTACACAGTTAAGCTTCTATTCTAAATATATTTTATATTTGTGAAAAAATGTGTATGATTTTGAGCTGAATATTATTATCTGAAGGGTAAGAAATACATATTGATGAATATATATTTTTAATAGTAATATTTTATATTTTATTATACACTACCAAAAAAAAAATGTATGTTAATATACATCTTTTTACGTAACTAAGTCTCTGCAGATTTTAGTTTGTAAGTGATAAATGTTACTGGGATATTTTTTACTGGAGCACTGTTAACAAAATGGCTGTGAAAGACACAGAGATGAATAAATGACTCCCTAACAGTCAGATAACGTCCTTGTGCCGCCTGCCGCTCGCTCAGGTGACTGTAACGTTTAGCCCCGAACCTTCTGACTGAAGGATGCATCTTCACATCAGCGAATTACCCCACGATTTTCCCGTCAAAAAAAAGCACACTGCTCGTGACTGGGGGGGGGCAAGTTCATTCTTAGGCTTGTTAGGGGCCTGCCTCAGTCTGGAGGGATGGTGTTCTGTGTTCGTGCTTGGGGAACAAGACCCCGCCCCTTATGCTTAATGACACTCATCAAGGAATGAAGGCACTATATGTCTTATTTATTTTTAGGTTTCATAGCCACAAACATATAAAGCAAGTGATGGTGGAATGGCGTGCGTTGTGTTTAAGTGAGCACCTTACAGTCTCGCCAGCTGTTAAACAAGCTGCTCCGCTGAGATTTCGGGGTGCTACCCGGTGACACCGTGATCTGAGAACTAATCTGACTGCCTGTTGATTACATATCTCCAGTCTCAGGAGGGAGGTCCAATTAGCACCCGCCAACGCGGCTCCTCTGCTGCTCGTGCCATCCTCCGCGAGGCAGTACTGCTAGGATGCGGCTTTCTGGGCACCCATGGCTTGCTGCCATGGCAACCCTCTGGTTACACCCCCCCCCACCACCCCATCCTGTATATGCATGTTAAGGCAGACTCAGCAGAAATATGCGAGTGTGTGTAGGGTGGGGGGAGAGGGCAGAAGTGAAAAGGGGGATCAATGAGTCAGAAGGTTTCCCTCCCAAATGTGCTGCCTTTGGCTGCGAGCTGCGATTCGCTAAGATGCCCCTTTTGAAATGCTGGATGATAACGACCATAAATAATTCACTCATCAGCTGGCGGCCCCTTTGTGTGACAGGCCACTTGTCATTGCCACAGTATTGCACTTCTGTATGTGGGTACCCGACTGTATGTGTGTGTGTGTGTGAGTGTGTCCATATGTGTATCCTGCCTATGTGTGTATTTACCCTGCCTGTGTGTATATCTTGCCTGTGTGCATATATACCCTGCCTATGTTTGTATTTACACTGCTTGTGTGTATATCCTGCCTGTGTGTGTGTACCCTGCCTATGTGTGTATGTATACCCTGCTTGTGTGTGTGTACCTTGAGTATATGTGTGTGTATTCCCTGACTATGTGTGTATGAATACCATGCCCATGTGTGTACCCTGACTATGTGTGTATGTATACCCTGCTTGTGTGTGTGTACCTTGAGTATATGTGTGTGTATTCCCTGACTATGTGTGTATGTTCCTTGACTATGTGTGCGTATATACCCTGCATATGTGTGTATGTATATACTGCCTGTGTATATACTCTGCCTATGTGTGTATGTATACCCATGCTGCCCTAGTGCCAGCTGTTGACGGCACAAGCCCCCCCCCACCCTGTGAGTTATTTTCCAGGACTTCCCTGCACCTCTGTCGGAATAACTTTTGAGCCCCACCCCAGCAAACACCACCCTTGTGTGTCACTGCTCGTCCTTTGGGTGATGATTTGTATCACCTGTCGTGCGAAAACCTCGCTGCTTCCCCTCTCTCACCAATTCAGCAAGCCACCCCGGCATTTTGGGGTTCACATTCACGCCGGGACGCCGTTTCTCGCTGCTCCTGCCAGCCCCTGAATCACAGCTTTTTTATGAGGAGCCCGGCATTTTTGCTTGGCTGCCAGAGGAGCCAATGAATTCCAAGTCACCTGATTAAAAATGTGAGCTGCCTGAGATGGCCGTGAGCGCTTTGACAGATGAGGAGTTTTTTTTTTCATTATCGTATTTCAAATGGTTTCTATTTTTGGTCATGTCAGTTAATGCCTGCTACTGAGGGAATAATTGTTTGTGTTTCTGACACTGGATTGCAGCATCCAGTGTACCAGTACACTGTATCAGAAGCATCCAGTGTGCCAATAATCCCTAGAAGGGGAGAGCAACTGGTCTGCCCCACATTGGAGGATGAGAACAACTGGTCTGTGACACGAGGTGCCTGCTTACCTATAATGCCCATCTGGAGACTGGGCATGATTTTAGGTGACGGAGACTGCAGATAATTCCGAAAGGATGACACGGCAACGTTTGTGCACTAAACGAGCCCGTCGCTTGAGGGATGGTGAGCAGGAGGATGGCACAGCCTATAACATGTACTCTAAGCACAATTCCTGTGGCTTTTAGGGACGGCCATGAGACAGACTCCACGGGGCACCTGGACCAGGTCGACAGGCTGAGATCTTTTCCCTCTAGAGTCGGCGTCGAGGTCGTGGCGGTCTCTTCTCTCATGGGCAGGTGCGAGGAGTGCCAGACTCCCGCTGTGCTGCCCCCCCCCCATCTTCTCACGGCCACGGCTCAGAGCCCCCCCCCCCCTCGTCACTGCATTTGGCAGTTACACAGGAGCTAGCCCCGCGCCTGGCCTAACATAACCGCCCCATGCCGCGCGCAGGGACGCCCTCAGCTCGCCAAACTGTTTCCGCTGATTTATGCAGGAATTAATCAAGATAATTAATAGTGCATCAAGTGGCTCATCCAGACAGTGACTCCAAGCCTCTCCCCCTGCTCCTGACACGTGTCACGCTAAACCCGGCGCCTTTTCAGAGCGGCAGATGGATTAACGGGGTCTTAAAAAAATGTTGCTTAGTCCAGAGGGGCAAACAAAAAGTTTGTGCCTCGAGTTTTGACAGGAGAATCTGGAGATGTGGGGGGGGCGCGGGGGGGTGGGGGGGGATTGGTGGGTGATGTCATCCAGCGGGTATCAGAGCCCTAACAGATATTTTGTTTACCTCTGAAACGATCCAGCCTGGGTCAAATTAGAGCGTGGCATCCCGCAATTAAAATTGCATTAAAGCAGTCGCAGTCGCAGTCAAGGTCTTCACAGGGTAATTTCAAATAATGTTGCGGAGGGCAGGAATTTATGTGGGGGCATTAATAAGCAGTGTGTTGGGGGGGTAAGGGGGGGAAAAGGGGATAGAGGGATGCGGCATTCACAGTGTTTCAGTTCTTGATGCTTGCCTTTACGTTTTAGTGATTGATAATGCCGGCCAGTGTGATGGATCAGTGGTGACAGCCCTTGTCTCCAGGGCGTTACCAATCCAGCCCAGGACACTCCACAGCCCCTCCCCACATTTACCAGCTTATGTCCCACAGCCCAAAGACATGCGTTCAGTTGTGCATGTGTCCATATGTGTGCACCCCTCTATATGCTCTGTGGATTGAAGCTGGATGGATGGATGGATGGATGGATGAGCGAGCGGTTCTAGACCCTATTTAAGGGGGCTTCAGCCATCCTATTTTTTGTCTCAGTCCCCTGAATCTCTACTGAATGGATGGATTGATGGATGGATGGATGTATGACTGTTTCATTTGCATCATTCTGGTTCTGGTGCTTTCCCTGTGAGGTATCAGTTGTGTGTGTCTCGATATGCATGATTGTCACACAAGAGCGGACCAATGAGTCAGGGAAACCCAGCGGTCACAATGATCACTGCGCTTGGCTCTGTTATTGCTGAGCTGAAGCTGCGCTCAGCTGTGTTATTGCTGTGGTGAAACTGTGCTTGGCTGTGTTATTGCTGAGCTGAAGCTGCGCTTGGCTGCGTTTTTCCTGTGCTGAAGCTGCACTTGGCTGTGTTATTGCTGAGCTGAAGCTTCCTCATCATCATTACATCACCATCTCCTATGCTCTGGTTTGTTTAATCACCCTCTGAGATTCGTTTACATGTTTATTTTGTTTCTAACACTGAATGGTAGTGCTTTGCCCTAAAGACACAGGACAGGCCTTCCTGACAGGTCTCCAATGATAGGCAGGGAGGGGGAGGAGCCGTGTTTTACTACAAGGTAAATGGGTCTGTATCTATTAATCCCCCCCCCCCCATGGTGTGGAATGGCTGGTCAAGCTAGTGTATATGCGATTGGCTCTCCACCATGATTTATCACAGAGTGTACAAGCTCGCAGATCAGTCTCCGACGTGCTGGACAGCGAAGGACACCCCCTGATGTGTCGAATTGGCCACACGAGGGAACCGTGGGCGGCGGACTAGAGAGATGCAATGGAGGAATTCTTCAGCTTCCAGAAGGCAAAGTGGTGTCAGGCATATTAGGGAACAGCCATAGCTGGGAGAAGGGGACTCATGCCGGGCAGTTAGAGGAGAATACTGAGGCATAAGGCTGTGTGTTATACATGCAGTGTGTGTGTGTGTGTGTGTGTGTGTGTGTGTGTGACAGAGAGAGAGAGAGTATCAGTTTGTGAGGCTGTGAGTGTCAGCTCTGTTTGTCTGAGGTAATCCATCCATTGTGTTACGCTTCTTCTGTATCTATTGGCTATGCGCATCTTAGCCCTGGGGTCTGAGCTGACCCTGAGCTGAGCTGACCCCCTCCCCCATCATGCCCGTGTGGACGGGCGGGAGGATTGGAGGGGAGAGACTGACCATGGGAAAAACAGAATTCCCTGCCTCCATATAGCACTTGTTCCACACCACTTCACCAGAAAACCCACCCCGAACATGCCACTTGTCATTTACCACCCCCACCCTCCCCACACACAGACATTTTTCCAAGCTCTTTGAGGCTGTCTTTATAGTGACCCCCCCACCCCCCGCCCCTTCGTGGCGGTATTTTGAGGGCAGAAATGGAGCACTGACTTTCATGCAGCCGATAGAGATCTGAAGGGGCATTAAAATAACAGTGAGGGTCTCGTCCTTGTGGCGGGGGCAGGAGACGTCCCCTGGCCCCTCTGAATGGACCGAGGAATCGGGGCCCCACTCTGATCAGGCTGCAGAACCTGAGCCTAGCTCCAAATCGGAACCCCTTTCTAAACGGGTCTAAGGATTTAGAACCGGCCCCCAAAAGGACTGCAGAATCGTCCCTCATCCATCCAGGATGTTTCTCATTGAGGAAGGCCCTCACAGGTGTAGCAGAGATGTTAAAGGGTGCAGCTTCAGGGCTGAGTGTAATGGATCCCTGAACCAACCCCCCCCCCCCCCCCCCAATCCAGCTCAGCCTTTCTCTTCATTGGGGAGGGGGGTAGGTATTTTATACCCCACTGTATAAAACTAGCAGCCTCACGTTAGTATAAGATATGGTTTAAACCTGCGTTTGGAGATCTGAGTCATCAACAGAGCCTTTGGAATGAGGAGACTCGACTATGTCACGCACATAAACACACACACTCACACACAGGTTTGTGATAAAATCTTTGTGGGGACTCCATTCATTTCTATGGGGAAAACTCTAATTTCAACATGACAACCTTTACCCCTACCCGACCCCAACCTTAACCATAAGTAACTAAACAAAATATGAGACTTTTGGCATTTTTACTTTTTTGATTGCATTCACAAATCTTTCCAGGGACCTGAAAAAGGGTCCCCACAACATCAAAATAATAGGTTTTTATCACATTGTGTGGGACATTTGATAATCGACACACACACATGCATACACACACACCTGACTGGCACGTGCACCTTTGAAATCTTCTGTCTCACCGGCATGTAGCCACGGTACTTTAGTGTGAGGTAAAGCAAAGGCTCACACACACTACCTGCACCGTCCAATCAGAATGAGCCTCGGGTGACTTGAAGCAAGTCACAGTGGCCACCGGTACTGTGGGTCCTTAATCACGGTGAGGCATGAGTTCCAAACCCTTCACCCATTCCCCAGTGCCTGTGGAGCCTTCATTAGAGATTTTGCTGGGGAAATGATAAAATATTATGTATGAAATGAATCATTAACACGGTCCATTAAGTTCTGTATTCCCCTTTAATTGAATTTGTCAGCAGTATCCTCTTTAACTTAAAACCAGTCATAACAGCTAAATTAAATAATAATTAAAGAAACAACTATTACGAGATCGGCCAGGAAGACGACGGTGGAGCCCTGCACTGTAATTTATTTAAATTGCGGAGCAGCGGCGAGGTGGGCGGAGCTGAGCAGAGCGTGCTCAGAGTGGGACCCGGAAGCCGGCGCTTAGGACGTCGGCCCTAACCCCATGTGACGCCCCATTAACGCCCCTCTCCCCACCATCTCGCGCGCACTTCGTAGATACGCTCAGAAACTTGTAAATGTCAGTCCTACACAATGAATTTTACACTGTTTCCCCCTTACTTTGCCGGCGTGACCTGTTAACGCTGGTTATTAATTACGGTTGTGGCAGACCCTTTCTGGGGGGGGGGGGGGGCTACACAGCAGGCCGGAAAAAACC
>JAODKC010000001.1:44700001-44714679 GCA_026777985.1 Mormyrops attenuatus | reverse complement strand
CTCCCAGTTTTACATATAATTTTACACATACTCAAGGGCCCTTGACAAGTGCTGGGTCCCCAGAATCTGCCACTCTTGTGCTCCTGAATAAATATGACACTGTAGGTTTGTCTGTCAGATTGTGTGTAGAGTTTTTGTATTGTACTCCATCAAACTGGTGACACAGCAACCGGCTCCGATATACTCTGATTCACAGCTTCTGACTGGGGAGAAGGGCCCAGTGACACGGATTAAAATGACATTAAAACCGTGGGAGGGAGGTGTCCTTCCATTGCTGTTTATACCGGGGACGGATGTAGCCCACTGGAAAACAGATTCTCAGCTCACTGCTTTCCTCTCTCTGTCAGGGCACCCATTGTTGCTGAGAAGTAGTGCTGCTTTTTTACAGGGAGGTTAGAACATTTCAGAAACGTACTGCACTGTTTCTCTGCAGCTGTAATCTGCACACTGTGTCATATTTGTCAAACCAGGCCAGAGTAAACTGCAGAATACACATTTCACGTGGAAGCCTGTCTGGTCTGGGACTAATCGGCATGGCAATGTCAGTTTCACCAAGTTCTTTCAGATTTTCTTTTGCTTATAAGTCTTTGCAGGTTATACAACAACACAAAGAGATCAGTGAGATTAGTTATAATTTAAGACAAATTATTTTCTCCTTTAACTGCCACACTTAGTTTTTCTAGACAAAATAGCATTTTATTATTATTGTTGTTGTTAAACAGTCTAGTCTGATTTATAAAGGGAAATGACAGATTGCTCAGGGGTGAGTTTCAGGTGCCTTTCAAGGTGCCCGTCTGGCTACTGAGGCCCCAGGGCTGAGTTCCAGGCGGCCGTTAAAGTGCCCGTCTGCCCATGAAGGCCTCCGTCTTCCTACTGTGTCCTGTTCCTGTACTCCTGCTCCTCCTCTGCCTCTCCCTCTGGAGCTCTAACCGGGTTATGTTGCGGAGCTGTTATGTAACATCTCACTCTGATAGGAACGCGTGTTCAATGTGGCCGTCTCCGGCACAATTATGCTAATGGGCGGCCGAGACGCACAGAGCGAAATTGAAATTGGCACGGCCTGAGAAAAAAGCGTAATTAATGACAATCGCAAAGGTAGACATTTATGCCTTGATGAAAATTAATTTCTTCGATTGGCCTACGAAAAAGGGCTTGGGTTTTCGTAACGGTGTGCAAATGATCAAATTATGGTCTTGTTTGATGACTTTAATAAAATGAAAAATAAAATAATGATTCTTCGCTACCCCGCTCGGTTTTGTACTTTAAGAGGCTGACAAGTGTCAGGAAGTAGGATTTCCCGGAGAGACGTGTGAGGTTTGCTTTGGAGACTGCGGCATTGTGGGAACATTAGCGACGCTGGGGAGACGGCAAACAGCCATCCATCAAACGGAGGCGGATGAAATGGCTTGGTTCTTGCAATTCAGCTTCATTTCTATGATGAAGTGCAGTCAGAAAACGAAACTGCAGATGTTAAATGACTAATCAGAGAGGCTTGAGGACCCCCCAAAGCCCCCCACCTAAAAAAGCGGCAAAGTACAGGGTGTGGGAATGTGAGCTCCCCCAAGCGGTGTCAGTGTGGCTCATGCTTTTTGAAGGAGATGCTGATGAAGTCAGTGTCCCATTAAAGATCCCATGGCCATTCAAACAGGCAAGAGATATGGTCATTCCCTGGTAACATACAACTTAACAAACTAGACATCTCTGACTCAGAAAATGTAACTACTGTTGGTAAACTTTAGTGCTTTAACAGAAAAACCAGAGAAACGGTCCCATGAGGATTAAGCACCTAACCCTTTAATGCGTGTGGGCAGTAAGTCACAGAGCTTGGTCACATTACCTCTCATCGTGACAGACGTGTTTTAGATTCTTGGGGAGTACGTTTATCCTAAGCATGAGCTCTCTTCAGGTCCTCAAAGTCTCCCCTTGTATAGGTCTTTATTATGATCTTCCTTGATCTGTGAGAGATCATGACAGAATCTGAACTGTTCAATATGGTCTCAGCCATTTCTCCGTTTCTGCTGTAGGAAGTTCTTCAGGCCATTCACAACCTTGTCCTCACCTGTCCACTCAACCTACTGCTGTGGAATTTCAGCTTTGCACATTTCCTTCACATAACAGAGCTTATTAATAAAAATTACACAGGTCTCCATCTATGCTTGTCTTGGCGTTTCAGTCACCTTGAAACTACGTTGTGGCAGCTTTTTTTGAAAAGGTTCTACATGTAACGGATGTGATTCGTCGAAATCTGATACCTCGAGTGCAGCAGAAACAGGGATTGTAAAATACTGACATATATACCAGAGCATCATTGCACAAGATCAGATCTTTGCCGGGTATGACTCATTGATTTCCTTTGTTGGATTCAGACTCTTTCATCCTGCCTATCCTGCTTTCTTTGGCATGCTTAATTGTTGTCAGCAGGTGGTATGGTTCCGATGGGTTTGGACTTGGACCAGGAAGAGAACCACTGTATCCCCCTTGAGCAACTCACTTAATCTGATAGCTTTATTTTGGACACCCTGCTGTGTAAATCTGGGAGCTCTGATCTGTGGGAATGACTCATGGATGTTTGAGTAGAGAAGAAGGTGCAGGAGCGGTCAGTTTCAAGGCCAAGCTAGTTGGCCTGTTAATTTCCTATGAAATTGTATGGCTGGAAATTGTACCAGAATTTACCTGACCTGCTTTCCCACTTTTGAAGCAGATGTTTGGTGACAAGAACATAAGGGGACATTAGTGGAATTTCTCAAAGAAACAAACACAATGAAAACAGTGTCACTTTGAACTGTAACAATAACACAACTGGTAAGGGAGATCTTTGAATCTTTGGCCTTTGAAGTCTCTTACTTTTCTATTTGATTTAGAAAGAGTCAGATCTCTGATGAGGAGCTGGCTGTTAATCGTCAGCTGCCACCTTGTTCTCTATCACATGAAAAAGGTATGAAAATTACCTGCGTTTAAAAGTATGAATGTTATTTTTTTGCCGACTGCCAAATGTGCAAATGTCTCACGGAGTTCAGATGTCTGTCGTTGCTTATTTAAATGTTACTTACTTATGCTGACTTACTTTCACGTACTAAAAAAAACATTTAATCATTTTCTGACTTACTACCCATTAGGGACAGATGCCGTGATGACGGCTCGCAGTAACATGACAGCTCCGTGAAGCTCTTCATTTCGATGTAACTGGAGATCCGAAACGGGGAAACTGTGAAGAAATTGTTTCTCCAAGGCTTGCGGGGATTGTTGATGCAAAATATTCCTATCCCAATTCTTAAAAGTATTTATTTATTTGACTGTATTTCTTTATTTAATTCTCCTTATCCCTATGAATAAATTAGACGGGGTGATAATGACATGCTAATGCGGTGGTGGGTGGGAGGGTGGGTGTTGGGGGGGTTTGCACAGCTAGTCAGCGGTTCTGGGTTGCAGCGGCTGACACCTCGAATGAAAAAGATGCGACAAAACGAGGATGATGTGGAGTCAAAGGGAGCCGGCTGGGCGATGGGAACACGATACATATTACACAAGCTGCATGACCTGTGGTAGAGTGGGGTCACTTCATTTTGTTTCATTTGTGTCATTTTGTTTCTTTTGTCTTTTGTCAGTTTCGTCTATTGTTTGTTTTGTATTTTGTTGATTTTATCCACTGGTTGTTTTTTTTCTTCTGTTTTGTCTGGTGTTTGTTTTGTATTTTGTTGATTTTATCCACTGGTTGTTTTTTTTCTTCTGTTTTGTCTGGTGTTTGTTTTGTATTTTGTCTATTTTGTCTGTCTTTTATTGCGTATCGCTTGTTTTGTCTTCAGTGTATTTATTTTCAAGTTGCACCCTCAGACATGATCCTCCAGTGTTCCAGCTCTGAGCTCCCTGTGCTTTCAGGCAGATTCCCTTGAAGTATTTGATGACCGAGTGCTTTAAAAAGAAAAAAAAAACTTTTCCAAACTTTTGCCGGGAGTTTGAGCTCAAGGTGACACGAGATGGAAACAGCAGTGCCGTCAGCAGGTGGCACGGGTGGGTTTAACCCACCACTTCGCCGTTACGGTCAGCCTGCTCTGAGGAAGGGGCTGATGTCGGCCCTGGTGTCACTGCTGTCTGCGCCGGGTCATTAGAGCCAGCAGGGCACGAGTCGGTTGGATGGTGCCTTTCCTTCACCAAAATGAAACACGTCTGTGATTAAGGTGCCAAGGGCAGTGGCTCCACCTACAGCTGGCTCTGTCAGCCCTGGTATTGATGGCAGACATCTTAGGGATGGGCAGGTCTCTGGAGAGAGCAGGACCATAAATCAAAGAACTGACCCAAGACCAGAAGACTAGGGTTAAATTTCCCTTTTCCCCTTAAACGAGACACCATGTTACGTAAAAATACATATACGTATATGAAAGTTTTACTGGAATGCCAACTGAGTTCAATTTTATTAATAAGTTTTTAAAACACTGACACCTTTACTTTGCCAACCATGCGGGGGCGCTTTCAAAAGTGGTCCTACACGTGTGATAGCTTCATGACATCCGCAGTCGGGTTTCAAACGGTCACGTTGCTTTTTCAAATGGTTCGTGTTGTCGCGTTTGCGTGTTGCGCTTTTTATAAGAGCCTGAGCGTTTTGGCTGACAGGACGGTGTGCTAAAATCCATTATAATTGGCATTAAGCTGTTAAAAGAGTCACACAGGATGCAGGAGATGCGGCCGCCTGTTTTGTGTGACTCGATGACTTTCGCCAAAGCTCCTTTCCCGCTGAGTCTCTCTTGCCACTGCAAGACCACGGATCCGCAACAGAAAGAAATGTGTCGTGATCTCGGTTGAAGGATGCTAAAAAACAGACCTGGGATGGGCAGCGCCGTTTCACGACCCAGGATCACACGTTAAAATTTGCTCAAGCTTTTATCTCTCAGCCTCATCTTGGACTTGCTTCTTTTCTTTTTCGGAAGATGCTTTTAGTGTAATTTGTGTCTCGTATGGAGCTCCGCTCAAACGAGATCAATCATTCGATGAATCCTCCATTTATCCATTCACACGGGTTATGAAAAATGAATTAATTACCATGAAAGCCCTCACACAATATCATATCACTTAAACAGATCGAAACATATTATTTATTATTTATGATGGCGTGGAGAGATGCTTTTCTGAAGATGGAGCTGGATGTCGACTTCATCTCTAATGCCTCGGATGACCTCAACCGGTTTGAATTATAAGGACATTCCCTCCACCCCACCCCAGCTGATCCATCACTGATGACTTTGCTGGAATGTATAGTGTCAGTCATCAGGGTTGCTGTCCTGAAAGTACAGAGAGAGTCTTCGAGGAGCACTAAACGGGGCGGGGATGATGAAGACGCCGGCACTGATGCTCAAGTGACTTTGCGGGACGTGTAACCTTGGAGGTATAAGGTCTGGAAGCCTACAGATCGGCTAATATGTCCATGTAGCCTCTGCCGCTGCCCTGCGGGGTGGAGACAGTGCCTGGGTGGTGGGGGGGTGGATGCTTAGTGAGGCTGAAATCCGCCTCCTTTACATTCACCTCCACGCCGCCGCCCTCCTGGCTAACTTTACATGGTGTCAGCAGGTTTGCAAAAATGGGGGGGATTGAAGGAGCAGCAAACAGACCTACTCATCACTTCACGGGCTTCCTCATCAGGGAAGATTTACATGTGATTTTGGGGGGGGGGGTTGGGGGTCAGTGTCAAAGAGGAACAGAGACACGACAGGGCAGGGCTGCAACCTCCCGTCCTAAGGCTTGACGATGCGAGGGAATTCGCCATCACTTACATTATTGCTCGGATTTCCATCCTAAATGCCAGACATGAGGACAATTTTAGCGAGAATGCGACAATGAAAAATGGAGCCTGTGTGAAATCTGAGCGTTCCACAGCTGAGTGACTCGCCGAGGGCGTCTGAGGTCATCTGCGTATGACTGGAATTGTGAATATTTTTAATTACTGCGACGTGCTGTGATTTATGACGCATGTGTAGTGACTAACACCCCACCCCCCCTTACGTGAAATTGCGCCACTCCGTGTCTGTGATTACACCGGCGTGCTGCTAATCAAACACCGAATAAACATTTTAAAAACATTACAATTAACATTCCCCTCTGCCGGGCTGATTTGGACTCGGTCCCGGCGTGTCTTGAGATTTGAAACCACCCATGATGACAAAATAAATAAGCGAGTAGGAAGGGGGGAGCTTGGGGCAGAGCCGCTTCCCGTGCCTGCCGGAGATTGACGTCGCTGACATATGGAATAGTTCACATGCTCCCAGGTGACAGGCGGACGGCAGGAGAGGGGGAAGCGGATCGACTCGGTGTGCTGGGCCAGCCTGGGCACCATGTCAACCACTTTTCCCTCAGAAGGGCTCCAGATCATGGCCTCAAAATTTTGCACCTGTGGCAGAAAGCGGTGCGGTTCTACCCAGGGCTTCCTCCACAAGGGGCAGATAGGAACTGAGCGGACTATGGAGATACCACTTTAAAGGGGGGGTGTGTTGAGGCAGGAGTCATTTGGGTGTCTGTGTTTTATGCATATTTCTCGGTTTTCCAGTTTTTTGCAGGGCTGCAATCTTGAAAGAAATGAGGTGTGCCAGATGAGTCAAAGCAGAAGAGAAGAAGGGGCCCTCCTTTGATATGCCATCCACCTGATTTAGGTGTGCCAGACGAGTCAAAGCAGATGAGAAGAAGAGGCCCTCCTTTGGTATGCCATCCACCTGAGTTAAGCGTGCCAGACGAGTCAAAGCAGAAAAGAAGAACAGGCCCTCCTTTGGTATGCCATCCACCTGATTTAGGTGTGCCAGACGAGTCAAAGCAGAAGAGAAAAAGGGGCCCTCCTTTGGTATGCCATCCACCTGAGTTAGGTGTGCCGGACGAGTCAGAGCAGAAAAGAAGGGGCCCTCCTTTGATATGCCATCCACCTGAGTTAGGTGTGCCAGACGAGTCAAAGCAGAAAAGAAGAAGGGGCCCTCCTTTGGTATGCCATCCACCTGAGTCAGGCGTGCCGGACGAGTCAAAGCAGAAAAGAAGAAGGGGCCCTCCTTTGGTATGCCATCCACCTGAGTTAGGTGTGCCGGACGAGTCAAAGCAGAAAAGAAGAAGGGGCCCTCCTTTGGTATGCCATCCACCTGATTTACGTGTGCCAGGCAAGTCAGAGCAGAAGAGAAGCGAGGGCCTCCTTCAATATCTGATCCACCTGATTTAGGTGTGCCAGGCGAGTCACAGCAGAAGAGAAGCGTGTCCCAGGTGTGAGTCACAGCCGAATTGTACCGCACCAGACCCATGAACAGCTATGAAGCAAGGACATTCTTTGACATTGGTTCCACTATCGCCATTGGTAGTAGATAACAGGAAAACCCGTTAACGGCGGTGTATTAAGGAAGTAAGCGGAGCCCAAGCAGTTCTGATTAAACCCCGAGAAGCTCAGAGGGCCCCAAGCTTGGCATTCCCTGACATTTGATGGATTAGCTCATTTTCGCCGACACCCCCAAGAAGCAGCTTTTTAGCCTGGACGCGAGACAGCTGAGTGTTTCGAGACGTAAATAAACTAACTGGTGTTCACAAGTGCCCGGCAACTTCGAGATGCAGGCTGATGGTACTTCAGGTAAGAGGGCGATGGAACTCTGTGCACCCCCCGTTCCAGCTCTGTGTGAGCCTGACCTTAAACGAGCTCCCGTTGCTTTGCAGTGTCAGGCTTCTCACGCTCTAAGCGGGCCGCTCGGATGCGGGAGGGTGCCATGGCGACAGTCCATCAGCACCACTCTCTTTGTTTATTCATCAATAATTGAGCATCCCTTGTCACATGGGGAATTTTCTCCGTGCATCGATGTCGGGGCTAAACGGCAATTCCTCCTCTGAAGTCTGAGGAACACAGGGGCCGAGCGCGGCTGCCTTCTGGGCTGGGGCTGCTTTGTGCTGTCGCTGAAGGGCTGTTTGTGTGCCACTGCTTAGACACTTCGAAGGTGCAGCCCATGAATTTCCCCATTTTGGAGCTGTGTGTGTGAGAGAGACACAAACACACACACACACACGCACACACACACTAATGCCTTGGCAGGTGTTTTAAGAAAAGGGAGAACATAGCACATGATTTCAATGTGCAAATATTTTTTATTTGAAATGTTTTATTGGCTTGTTTGTGGAAATTAAATATATAGTGCTGGATGTTTAATTAATAAACCAGAGAGCAAGAAACAACCCTCCAGGAACGATGGTTTGAGTTTATTGACAGATTGTGCGTGTGTGTGTGTGTGTGTGTGTGTATGTGTGTGGAGGTAGCTGCTTAAAACTAACCATTTGTGGGAAAAAGTATTGGCAAGGAATGCCTCGCGTTGTGTTATTGTGCTGATTCGTTTCACCAGCACATTGTCAACCATTTCTGAATGAATCAAACAGAATGAATGAATCACTGGATTAATATGCGTTTTCTCCAATCAGAATAAGCGGGCAAATAAAGGGATGATTAGACAGTTCTTTTCCTGTGATATCAGGCTCTCCGCCAAGCAGGTCCACAGCCAAAGTGCTACATGCTAACATGTGTATTGAAACTGCTTGGCATGTCATTGTCCAGGTGTTTGCTCATTTGAGCTCCACAAACAAGCGTCCTCCTGCAGATCATCCTAAACCCCATAATTAGTGACTTCGGAAGCTGCCAGCAATCTTTAAAGCTACAAAAGTGATTAGTTTTTTGCAATTATATGGTATTTATATAAAGCAAATTATGACATACAAATATGAGCGGTCTTTGGGGATGCCCTGAACACATTTGATGGAAATAATTGGTACAACACCAGGATTTTATTTATTGTTTCTATTTCCTGCCGCATCCACATCTGAAGGTTGTCTGATGAGCAAACATGTCCTTTCTGTCTAATTAGGTAGCCTTTAAATGGTCTCCCTAAGGTCCTCTTATGACTGGAACAATGTATACACTGTTTTCCCATTGAAGGAGAGGGTATGAGTCTCCAAGCATTATCACTGGGGAGCACTAGGGAGTCCTCGGGGTCTTGGGAGAAGGAAGTTTTTGAAGCCGAGATGGCTATTTATCTCATTTCTTGGAAGAAGTTTAATTATAAAATGATTGGCCTGTTCTGGATTCTGCTGGTTCATGAGCCGATGGATGATTGCGGTGTAGGAGGCTGTGATTGGATGATGGTATATCTGTGATTGAAATGAAATAATGCTTTATTTGTCATTTGCAGAAATACAGGTACACTAGAACACTTCTTTTCACACACACACACACACACACACACACACACACACAAACACACACACATATATATATATATATATAGTGTAGTGTGTAAGTGTGACCCAAGTGGGATAGAGCCTCTGTACACAAACACACAGTCGAAAGCAAAGCTTGAGGTCTGAGGGGGTCGGAGCATTTATCCAGCACCTCTGCTGGAGCATTTCAGGGAGATTAAGGGCCTTCTTCAAGAGCCCAGCTCACATGTGACGGTTCTGTTGAGTACAGGGCTCAAACTGGCAACCTTCTGATCCCAGGGACAGAGGCATAGCCCGTTGAGTCACACACCACTCCCTGGCTGATTGGATGGCAGTGCATTTGTGGAACAGAGGGCTGTGATTGGTTGCCTGGCTATGAGTGGAAGTGATGCTTGGGGGAAAATAGAGTAGTCAAGATATGTGTAAATGATGAAGCTGATGTTTAAAGCCTAGCAGTGTGATCTTAGAGGTGCTTCCTGCCTCTGTACTGGCCCAGTGGCTCGCTCATGGCCGTGTGACTCATTAGCACCCTGTCCCAAAGATCTTGAGTGTTTGTTTTTCTAGGGGTGTGTCCCCCAGTTCGCTCCCC
Organism: Mormyrops attenuatus; assembly: GCA_026777985.1. Taxonomy (NCBI): domain Eukaryota; kingdom Metazoa; phylum Chordata; class Actinopteri; order Osteoglossiformes; family Mormyridae; genus Mormyrops; species Mormyrops attenuatus. The sequence continues at coordinate 44,704,883 of JAODKC010000001.1, read as the reverse complement.
TCTGCCGGGAAGACCGAGGAAGCACCGGGACCCCTACGGATTCTTCTGCTTCCTCTGTCATTCTCCTCTATAAAGACTCTTCTTCTCATCTTCTAAAGTATTGGGATGAACTTGCGTGTTTTTGCCATCAGGGACGACGTCTCACACACAATGCAAACAGGCCCCTGATTATGAAAACAGCTGAACCAACATTCAATACATGATTATTGGCAGAACCCTGAAGAAATATGGTGACCCCGTGACATCTCATAATAATTCACTCGCTGATAATTCCTTAGCCAAATGTACCTTGTCCATAAGTGTGGTCTTCAGATTATCTCCAGAATGTGCTTCAAAAAGGTTTTATTTCTCATATGTCATTTAGACAAATTGCAGTTTCTCTTATTTATGAAAAGTCTGTTTTTCTTTCCTGCATCTGAGATCCCGTCGGGTCTAATTGCCATGTGGTCATTTTGAAGACCGTGAATAATTATGTTGGAGATGGGGGGGAGGCTCGCATCTTGAGGTAATGGCTGCCCCCCGGTTTAATGAGGACAGACTGTCTGCATCAAGTGGCGGCTGGTCTTTTATTGGACGGAAACATCAAAGGAGACAGCGGCAGGTCAGGACGCAAACTTGCAAAAGACGCTATCAATGGACATGTAGTTCGGAGACTGAACCAGCCAGGCAAAACAAACAAATGGGCATGAAAAATCAAAGAGAAAAGAGATGGTTTTCATCATAAATATGTGTGTGAGTTGTACAACTGCAAAGTTCCTGTACTCTCTAATGGTAAATGAAGCTGTCGCTTTAGCGTCATGCTAATGTCATGTTTCCCGCAGGCGTCTCACGGCATTTCACTGCCTAGTCCCCCAGCACTGGATGCTTCGGCACTGTGTTTTGCTGAAAAGCACTGGCGATGCGTGTCTGTGGCTTTGAAATAGCCATCACAGGGCTGGCTTGTCTCACAAGCCGACGCTCCATACTACACGCGGGGAGCGGCAGGAGCACGAGGGGTGAAGTATGGGGCGAACCATGCGGGGAGAGAGGAACACAGGGTCCTAAATCTTTCATCGAGCCAGCATATGAGAGGTTTGATTGTGGATTAACAGACCTGATGGGACCCCCTGCTTTTATTGGTAGTCAGAGGGACCGAGCTGAGTAGATCAAACACTGTGCCCACGTGCCAGACTGTTGCCGGGCATTGCATACGGTGGTCTATCAACGACACACAGAGTCCTTTTCCACCGCGGTGGCTGACCGTCTGTCTGGAGATCGTACCGTTGTCGGCCTCAGGGGCATGGCTACATGTGGGCAGGGGGGAGGGCATTACCCGCCCAAATGGAGCATCTGCCCACCCAGCAGAGACAGACCAAATAGAACCATTATTAGTGATCACTAGATATCATTAGATTAAGGAATTTTTTTAAACTATTACCGTTGCCCCCCCACCCAAATTCAAATTCGATTATTGGTGACTACCCAACATACCCAAATGACTGCCCTACAGTAGTATGACATCCTGGTAACACCACTGAGTGATCAGGCCCAAACAAAAAGTCCTTATCAGTGCTAACAGCCTGTCCACCTGGAGGGTGGAGGGACTGCTTAAGTTTGTCCATCCAGCCTCCCGTAGACACCGGTGTTGTTATTCAGCTGAGATTGGGGGGGGGGGGGGTTCGGCACTCTGATGGCACTTGAAATCCAATTACGTCTGTAGTGGGCCAGCGTGAGGTGGTTAAAAGCCGTCCCCCGTCAAGGCGCCCTCTCCCCTGGGCTCGTGCTATGTGTAAGTGTATCAATTGAAGAAAGATTGCCTGGCTGTGTCTGCGATTTCTACTTCCCTTGATGATAATAATGGCTGTTCTTTGCAGCGTGGGTAGATAAGAGGGGGGTTGGGCTGGGCATCCTTCATAAACATGTTGTCACTTTTTTCCCCACAATAAAAACAGGTTCAGGCTTGACTTAGACATCAGGAGAGGAGAATGCTTCAAAAATGTTTGTAACGCTAATGAAGGTACTGACGGCCATCCTATGCCTGGGAAGTAGAGGGCACCTCTGGGGAAGCTCTGGAGGACACGATCCTCTTCTCAGAAGACAGACTGCATGATGTCGATCTCTTTGGTTTTCACGGTGCCATAGCTGGCTAGCTCTACTGCCTCATGCCACAAGGGTTGGGAGTTTAAATCCCACTGTACGTGTGGAGACTGCAAGTCTGCAACCAAATGCCGTTCAAGGCATCCCTTGGGTCCTTGTGCCCCTCGGCTTTGGCCTAAGGCTCCCTGTGACCCTGCTGTATATTGCAGTGTTTCCCCATCTGGTCCTTGGGGGCCCACATTTTTGCTCCCTCCAAGCTCCCTGGCAGACAGTTCACATTTTTGCTACTGTGAGCTGGGAGGGAGCAGAAACGCGGACTATCTTTGGGTCCCCGAGGACCAGATTGGGAAACACTGCTATATTATATAAGCAGTTGGAAGATGGATAGATGCTATTTCACAGCTAATGACTTCTTCGCAAAAAGATTCTTGAGGTGTCTTTGTCCTTAACTCACCGTGTTTCTTGCATTTGTGTCATTCACAGATCAATACAGAAAACAATACAAGCTGAAACACCATGGCCAACAGATCAACTAAGCCATCCGTTAATTATGTCTTCAGCTTGCATCAGGTGTAGATTGGGGTCTCTAAAGAGACCTAGGAGGTCCTGCCATCAGGTTCCTGTTCCTGTGACTCCATGTCCTGTCTCTGGCTCGTGGTCGCTCCCCACAGACCTCCCCCGTTCCCTCCTTAGCCCCCACATCCTTGTCTCCCCTCTCTCTCTGCCCCTGTCTCTCCCAGTGGCTGCTTCACCTCACCCCCTGCTCACCCGCTTCTCTTTAATCTTGCATTGTTGATACTTGGAAGCACTCAAGTCTGTACCGGTTGCTTGTTGCCAGGCCTTTATATTTGACTCTTACCCCCCCCCCGCTTTAAGCATACAGGGAGGACAACACTCAAACAGGAATACCCACAAGCACACAGAAGCAGAAACACACATAAAACATGGTACACACACAGCCTCACCCAAATTCAGACACGAAAGTCAGTAATCTTCATGGATGCCTACACACACACACGTTTGTAATTATATAATTGTGGGGACTCTCCATTCCATGGGGAAAACTCTAATCCCAACATGACGACCTTAACCCCTACCCAGCCCTAAACTTAACCATAAGTAACCAAACTAAATACGAAATGTTTGGCGTTTTTACTTTTTTGACTGCATTCACAGCTCTTTCTGAAAGAACAGATACAACAAGATCAGAATAGCATAACAAGAAATAAAGTATAATACACACACACACACACAGGTGGGGGCCCATTTTGATCTCTCCTAGACTTGGATGCTCGCCAAATCTCGAAGTCCTTGAAACCATTCCCATAATTCTCTGCAGCCCCAGGTGACATATCTGCAAAGATGACCATTATACCGACAGAGGCCTCGTTTCTGCTCGTCAGCCTGCTGTGAAGCTGGCAGGTTTGCTCTGTAGTACAGAGGCCTGGATTACTGCTACTGTCTGGCTGGAAAACCATGCTAAGCTTTCCAAAGAGTGTCCTTCAGGTCTTCATTACGCTGGAATATCCCCCATGCTGGTAAGGAGCACGAGGTGAGTCAGAAATTCAACCCAGGACTAAAATCTTTCATGAATAGGACAGAACTCGATGCATCCTTTGTGCGTTTTCAAGCTCAGCCAGTGGGGAGGAATTCTGCATCTCGTCTTTGTTCCTTATTTTTAAACGTTTAAAAAATAATCGCTCTCCACTTTTCTCCACTTTCTCTTTTGCCTGTCTCTCCTGAAACTCACTTTCTTGCCATTACGTGGTTTTCACAGGTGGCCGCGGCCAGCCTGCTCGGATGAGAGTGGAGGCACGATGCTCTGGAGGTGTTTCTATTAGAGACAGTCCCTTCGCCATCACTCCCCGCTGAAGTTCTGGCTGACGCCTGGTGCTGAGGTTGGAATAAATCCCTGGTGTCTCTCTGCTCGCTGTCTGAGTGGAGCTGCGTTTCGGAAACGCAGACCGTCACATCTGTCTGGGCGTATCGTAGGTGGGGCGTCACGCTCCGTCTGCGCTTTCGTACCATAAACGCTAGAATGACATTAGATGGCAATCCTGCTCCGGAATGTTCTCAGATATGACTCTCATTGGCTAATGGAGCCACATCAGAACTCTGAGGTTAACTAAGATCTGTATCACCCTCAGTTGAAAATCAGAGCTGAAATGAAGGAACATCTAGAAGCTTCTGTATGGTTAACCCTCAAACATAGCTGTGCTGCATAAAGGCACATAACAAAGCAATAACACCTCTCATGACGTGTATAATGACTGGGTCAGTACTTTTCATGTGGCACTTTAGAAATGCTTTCCGGCGAAAGACAAAACACAAAGGCACGGGCACGGTAATGTGCTTGGTGAGTAAGGATAATTACACTCCTGAGCGTTTGCTTTTGTAGATTGGACTGGGAATGCCGGGAGCTTGGTTCCTTCTGGCAGAGTGTCTCTGACAGGAAGGACAGCCCCCGGATTATGTCTGCAGAGGTGAGACCCAGTGATCCAGAAAGGAGCCCTTCTGTTTGGAAGCTGCGGAGCAGAATCCTGATGCGCTTGGTAATTATTGGCTATTTAACGATCCGGGATTTTGGCGTTGTGCGAGCACCACACGTGAGCGAGCTCGTCTGGACAATGACGGCCGCGATAAGTGCTGGCGACGAGAGGGGTTCACCTTCCCGGCTCCTGGGCCCACCGGACCAGTGTTCTGGCACGGTGTTGCCTCAGTAACGGCGAACTGCCTCCACTCCTCAATCAGGCGCCCTTGCATGCATGAAATGTGGGCCTCCTCTTTTTAAATCCACAGAATTAGC
>JAODKC010000001.1:44685870-44697920 GCA_026777985.1 Mormyrops attenuatus | reverse complement strand
CACCCACTCAGAAACCCCCCCCTACCCCCAACCCACCCCCACCCCCACCCCCACCCCCCCCCCCCCCCCCCCCCCCCCCCCCGTGCCCGCCCCGCCCCCGGCCCCCCCCCAAGTGAGGCAGGCCACATCTGAATCAATTACATCCGAACGAAATTTCATTTGCATCAGTATCAGTTCAGAACTGAACAAATGCCAGCTGCCTTTGTGTCCACTTATTTATATATTTTTTTGATAATTGTGCCGGAAATATCAAATTTCCATAGAGGGGATTTATTGTTGATTGTTTATCTATCCGTCAGGACGTTTCAATTTCCTTAGGATGACAGGTTGTCAAGTACTTAAAACTCATTCATTTGGCGAAATTTGCATGTAATTTGGCAGTCAGGAGGGTGCAGTCTGCGGACACAGGATTAGGGAAGCGCTCCGTGGGAATGAAAGGCGCTCTCCCGACAGCCCCTCCCCTCACGGCACAGCCGCCTTCCCCGCCGCTGAGGAATCTGTCTACGAGCCATCTGCGAGGGCTCTTCTCTCTGCCTGTCTTCTTGGGAGGTCATCTGTGTCTTCCCCTTGTACCCATTCGGCATTCCCATCAGAAACCATTGACCCGGAGGATATATGCGCGGTTCCGTTTTCCAATCACTCTGAGGCACTTTTGTGAAAGTGTCCCTTCTGCACATTAAACCATAGACCTTTAATTAGTGGTGTTTGGATGGAGATGGAGTGGGTGGCTTTCCCTTTTCTTTGGCCTTTAGATGTTTTCGCTTGAGTCACCTCCTCAGATGTCAAGAGTTTCGGCTCATGAGTCATGCCCCTGCAGTGGAAGATCATGCGGAGGGTGTAGGTCTGTAGATGATCCGCTAATGTTTCACAAGCTCTTCCAGGTATTGAAGTGACCAGATTCTTCAGGCTGAGTTCTTCTCTTTACCCTTGGTCTGACTCAAAGGATGTTCTCACGGCTGGGTGAGCTTAATCTGGCAACCTTCACCACCTGCAGTCAGCACTCAGAGGCCACGTCAGGGAACTCTGGACTCCTGCACATCAAGTAGAAACAAGAAGCTGTCCTCCCACCCCATGGGCTGTCGGGTGCTTCTCACTACCAGGAACACGAAGATTGTACTTGTGGTCTTGGCAAGACCAGCCTTGTTAACTTGCCTCACAAGAACAAACTTGGGGTGCAATGAACCATGACTGGTCTCGCTTGGTGAGGATAAAACCGACGTATCCTTGATATTTGGGGCGGGGCAAGAACAACATCCAGGGATCTGTACTTGTGTTCTTGAGTATTGGAATTGATCTTTGGCAATGGAGGATTGTGTAAAATGGGTACGTGAGAACACAAGTACGGTCAAGTACACATATTGAGAAACACCAATTTTTTAAGAACCAAGATGGCTCCTAATCTCATTCCTCGAGGCTCTGCTGAGCTGACTAAATTTCAAGGGCAAAGCAGAGTTTCCTCTGATTTCATTCTCCTTTTCTTTTGGGGCACTCATGGCTTTGTGTAAGCGCTCCACCCCTCCCCATAATCGCATGAGAACATTTGAAGATAATCTCCCATCAGAGCTGTGGGCCAGGATGTGTGTTTTGGTGTGCATATGTGCGTGCTGTAATATGTGTGTGTGTGCATGAAGTTTAAAGTGGATCCGTACATCCCCCATCTCTGGTTAATGGTGATAAAGAGGACCCTCAGAAATCTGTGCTCACTGAGCAGAACCAGAGGGCTCTGAGAGGGGTTTGGGTGGGCGATTGCTGGCTGCCTCTGTTGTCAGAGCAGACGCTCAAATGCATATTCGCACACACACACAGACACACACTCACACATACACACACACACACACACCTAGTATGAGCACTCTCTTGACCTCTGTGCTTCTGTGTGTCTCTCTGAATCAACCTCACTTTCCAAGTTTCCGCGTCTCTGAATCCTTGTCTGTCTGAATCTCTGCATCTTTCTGAGTCTCTTTCTCTTCCAGTATCTTTCTCATTGACTCTTTGTATCTTTATGAGTCTTTGTCACTCCCAGTATCTGTCTAACTGAGACTCTGTATCTTTCTGAGTCTCTGACATTCCGAGTATCCATCTCGCTGAGTCTCTGTGTCTTTTTGAGTCTTTGTCACTCAAAGTATCCATCTCTCTGAGTCCCTGTATCTTTCAGAGTGCCTGTCTTCCCAAGTGTGGGTCTCTCTGAGTCTCTGCATCTTTCTGAATCTCTGTCTTTCTGGCTGACTCTCCCCTTCACCGCAGATCCCCATTTAAGTCCCACAGTCTCGTGTGGGATATGTTCCTGATGATCCCTCCTGTGCCTTGTCTCTTTGTGTCTGTCTCTGCATCTTGTACCACTTTGCTGTCTGAAAACGTTCAGCAGGGCTGAGGTGGCAAACGTGCGGCCGTGTGCACTTATAACTCGACAGCATAGGTCCCTAACAGACACATATGGGAGCTCATTTCTTGCTGATCTCGTGCACTACACTATCTGAGGCTCCTCCTTCTCGCCATGTGTGGGTCTCAGCTCCCCGTGGATGGTGCCAGCCTGACACTCTGAGCACGCTCTGTTCCTCCTCTGCTCTTCTGTCATGAGAAGGTACAGTCCATAGAGAATATCTCCTTGTTGTGTGACATCCCGATTTAAACATCAAAGGTCTTGTCATTAAGTTCCCCACATGGAAAGTGTTGTATCTTCTCCCAAAAACTTTAATGCGAGAAGAATCCTCTGTCGCACTCATCTCCCTGGGCTAGATGTTTGCGCAGGAAATGTGTGAAAAGACATCATTATTAAAACTTTGCAGGGCAATAAGCATAACTTTTTTTTAGACTTTGTATAGTGCGATGCTGTGAAAATATATTTCCCTCAGCACTGCCTGATCTTCAGATCTTCACTATCTAATGGCCAAAAGATACCTTGTCTTTTACTTCAGCTGTTTCTGGAATGTGCCGTTCCAGGTCAAAGGGTAGCTGAAGCCAGCAAGCTTCAGCAACACAACTGTGAACAACAACCCGGTTCAAATGTGAACGCACGAAAATGTTGTTGAGTTCCAATGAAAATACTCCCATCTCTCAGGGAGTGCTGTAGGACCTATCAAATGGAGCAGGTGTGATGAGTGTAACCTGTGGTTAGTGATGGTTCTCTAAGTCCATCTCTTACTATGCATGAACCTCATGCTCTGTTAATCACTGGAGAATCTGTTCCTCTGGGCTGAAAAACTCACTCAGTGTTTCCCTCTGTGCCTCTGCACCTTCCATGCCTTTTTAAAATTGGTCTCAATTAATAGCAGTTGTCAACCTGCAGCGGGCGAGATTTTCCGCGCGGCTCTCGCTCAACCGCTGCCTTCTCCAGTGCGTCTTGTGTTACGGGCTGGGAGAATTCCAGAAACAACATATTAAGCGTCCGGATTCATGAGAAGGGCCTTATAACTGTACGTATTCTGTAAATATTGCCATAATTCGCTTTCCAGGTCTCCTGAACTCTCTGGTGAATTTGTGAAAATGTGAGAACTGCATGCTGGACATTTCATAGACGACTTTGTTTTTGGTAACTTGTGAATGTTGATTATGGGAAACAGGTGGAAGGTTTTGCATGGATCTGGGGAAACATTGTAGCATTATAATCAAAATAATAAATCTTTAAAAAAACGATTAATGTAGACCTTTGACTCAACCTTGATGCAGGGATGGGAAGCTGGGAGGTGAAACACAAAGAGATGCTAATCTTGGTCACACGGTCCCCTTCGCTTTTTCATAGGCTTGTTTTTGGGGCCTGCACTGGCCTCTCTGTCTCGTATCTGTCTGACATCTAGCCCCCCCCCGCGTGCCTCTGCTCTTGAAGTGCAGAGCAGGGCACTCTGATCTGAAGCCACAGGGGGGGCAGCTAAAAAATAGAACAGTACTGAAAGCCTTCTAAATATAATACCGATTCATATAAAAGACTCATTTAGCATGAAGGCTAATCAAGGCTCATTGTGAGAACCAGTTTAATCAAACCAGATCTTTGACTTCTTCAGACATCATTTAAACAGAACCATGAGTAGTAGATGTCGTGTACTACATGAAAATTGATTAGCAAGTTGTATGTTGAAGAAAAATAGATTTAATCTACGGTTTTATAACAGCCAAAACAGTGACTCAGCAGTGACTCAGCTGTGACTCAGCAGTAAACTGCATAAGGATTGATGTGAAACTAACCAACCTTCCCAGGCTGAAGCTACTCTACTTTGCCTCCTTGAGATTCATAAGAGTTTTTCCAAATCCTTTTTTAACCAACGTAACTGAAATCTGAGCTGGACATAGCAGTGCCAGGCCATAGACATTATATGGCCAAATGTATGTGGACACTGGCTTGTTCCACATTTCATTCCAAAACCAAAGATTGACCCATCGTTGCTATAATAGCCTCTACTCTTTTGGAAGGGTTTTCAATTAGATGTTGGAATTTGCTACCATTCAGGTTGGGTATTGATGCTGGGTGATCAGGTGCCTTTTTGTGAGCTTGTGTGGCCAAACACTTCACAACAGAACAGACATTTTGACCTTCAACACCACTTCACTTACAGTTGACCAGAACAGGTCCAGCTGGAAGCAATTTGCTGAAATGCCTTGTTGGAAAGAAACCATCCAATAATGGTGCCAAGTGGAAAGTCACTAACCTCTTCTGCGCAGTCACACATTCTGCTGCTAATGTTTGTTGCAAGAGATTGCATGACTGTGTGCTTAATTATACACCTGGGCCAGCAACAAATTTGGCTTACTTAGGCAATTCCTGCAATTAATAGTATCCACAAACCTTAAGCCATATAATGTGTGTGTGGTCACTTGTGCGTTGGTGAAAAGACTCATAAACACAATGTGCTCAGTCCATCAACATGCTCACGGTGCGTCCAGCCACCAACAAATGCATCTCCATTCCTTCACTATTTCATTTAATATTTGTTAAAAAAACTGCAACCGGAGTGTCAGGGACAAATCGCTTGAAAAACCAAAGGAAACAAAACAGTAGAAACACTTGGACGGAGCCAAATAAATGAAGTTGAAACTGAGCCGACTTAATGCTCAGGAGATGAAGTCTCGCTGAGGAACACAAAGGAATCTCATTGTTCTGGATAAATAAAGCATGACGCTAGCAAATGATTATCAATGTGATGTTTTACATAAACGCGCCAAAGCTTTGTGTGTGAATTACCATTAATCAGGATTGCAAAGTGTTCATTTTATGGTAATATTATTGGTACATTTCAAAAAATCAACAAGTGAAATGAACAAGGGGGACTCAGAAATGCAGAAGAGTAATAATCATGGTAATTAAAACGGCGAACTCTGAGCATGCAATGCCATTGGTTTGGAGAGCGCTGCCTTATCCCAACATATGGTTATGATAATTAATCCCAGGACTGAAAGAGAAACAAATAAACACGGGCTAAGTAAACACAGGCACAGCTGAGGGCTGGGGGCCGCGTGGGTTCTGGAGATGCACCCATAACGAAAACGGGGAGATCTTATCGTCCGTTGACTGGGGAAGCAGCCCCGGCACTGACGAGGAGAGGGTCGACTCCAGGACCACTTGGAGGTAGGGTGGGTGGGGTGAATGGAAGGTTTGTGATGCACGCTGCCCCCACCGCGCACCCCCCGGGGATGTTTTCGGCAACTGACTGAAGTCTCTGCTTCAGCCGTCCTTTTATTCATCCAAGAGAAAAAAAAAACTATGTGGGACCCCCCCCCCCCCAAACTTATTTTTTATGCTGCATGTAGTTCTGCCAAGGATTTGCGTGAATCGTGGGCCTGTGTTGTACGAAGGCCGCGAAGGAGTCACTCCGGTAACTTCAGTGGAGGGTTCATGTGAAGAGCAAGTCCTCACAACTTCTAGGGAAGTCGGACTTAAAGGGGAGGGTAGATTCGGAGAGATGGCAGGCAGTCGTTGGTCGATGATGGTTTTGATTTACTTCTATCTCTCTTCTTACGGTGCACTAAAGGCAAAAAAAAAACAACAATACATACATTATGGGCACACTGCCACATTTTTTAACTTTTGCCAGTTCTGAGCCAAAATCGCGAAATGATCCTGATATCAGATCCATCCTCGATTACATTTCTCTGCTTTAGATGATTACCTGGGGCCAATTTCTCAACTGCACATCTCATTCAAAAAAAAAAAGAATGTTTGGTCGGAGTCCTGGGATTCTGGGACCTCAATGCCGCTTACTGGCCTTTTGATCTCCATGCAACTAAAACTATGTTAAGTTTATGTAAATACTAAAGGACTGATGCAAGACAACAGTCTTTGAAAACTGAATGGAAGGAACAAATCTTTCTCCTCCGATACATCAACACTTTCTCTCAAATCTCTGAAGCTGAGGAGCAGAATCTCTAGAAGTCTGTGGCTTTGGTTAGAAGCACATCGCAACTCCTAGCTTCCTTCCTGTCGGGGAGCGGAGAGAGGACCGGCTTGCTAATAAGGAGGCGGCTGAGAGAAGCTCCCCGTGGTCACGGGCGGTGCTGAAGATAAGCATGTGCTCCCCTGTTGCCGTGCGGAAACCGACAAAAGGAACATGCGATGGGAGATTTGCACGTCCCCGGTGGAAATCGGTTTCCGTGGCTCTGAAACATTTAGCCGCATTAGTAATCATTAGATCCGGCACCAAGGGAGGGGTGCGGTGTGTGTGTGTGTGTGTGTGTGCGTGCGTGTGTGTGTGTGCTAGACGGCCATGCCCAGCTAATATTTCAAAGCAGCCATAATCCGTACCCCCCGCCCATGTCCCAGCCTCCATTCATCCCTAATGTGCATGCGGGAATCTTTTCAGAGATTATTTTCTGAGTACAAATGATGCCTGTTCGTTTACATGCTTCTTTAAATCTTTGTTTGTTTTTTGTACCACAAACTTCCCACGGTCCGATCCTGCCCAACCCTGGACTCGATTGATGTCCGATATTTTTTATTCCTAAGCACATAACCTGAGACCAGTGCCACCACTGAGGACCCAAGACCTTTTTAATATCTGCCCACACTGTTAAAATACCCTAACTGACTATTTGAGGATGCATCACCTGACTTGTCTTTAGATGTAAGTAGTTTGAACCCATGTAAAGGAAGCTGTGAGCTTTGCCAGTTTCTCTGGATGAAGGACAATGAGCCGTCTGTCTAAATCTCCAGCTCCGCAAGTCCTTTGGTGCTCAGGAACACTGTCACCTTACAGGCATCCTAAATCCTGCTAAGGTGGTGCATCCGATTCCCAGGTGCGATGGCCTTCTGCCCTAGAGCACTGTCGCTGTGTCACGGAGGCATCCCTCGCCAAGTGACATGCCAGTGCTAAATGCCCGCTTGCTACGGCAGCGGGCAGCCGGAGGAGCCGGCAGCCACGGCCATCACCTCACCGCCAGAACTGCTGCCCTGTCTCTCGCCTGTTTCGTCTGCCCGGAGCCACGTTAAAGAGACGTGACACACACACAGTGGCAGGTCAGGCATCTCGGCCGAATTCCCGGAGCAGAGTCGCTCCCGTCGATGCTGGATTCCAGGGATACGTCTTGTGGCAAAACCGGAAGGCCGAGGGGAAGGTTTGGATTTGCCAGGGTGTAGCCTAGGGTCCACATCCCCGGGGTGGAGCTGCGTTCCAGGCGAACATGCTAACTGACCAAAAAGTTCCAAATCCAGCTTTTTACACAAGGGAAAGATTAAATATTAAGTCATTTTTGATAGCATAGTCTGAAACTAAATACTGCTGCTAATACGTTCGTTATGAATTTGATTTAGTCACCCCTTGCTGTATCTGCTGCCCGCATAGCTCAGAGAGGACAGAATTATCACGTCCCTCGGAATGTCTAATATGAGTCTCGGGACAAGGTGGGACCAGGGGATGTAATTCCCTTGACTGTGACAGATTTCCGAGGAGACGTTTCAGTCAAGTGCTGAACAAACTAATAGGATCAAATACACTCCCCAAAGAGCAAACAACAGGAGGATTCCTGCAGGGATTCTGTCCCCCGTGTTCAGTAGTTGTTTAATAAATGGACAGGATTGACCGGATGCCAGACCTAATCATCCGCTTCCCTGTTTTCCTACCTCAGTCACTCGATTTTTTTGTTCCGTTCTGCTCCTGTTCCACAGCTTTAAGTGACAATAGGTGCTCTGTGTTCACTGATGAACATCAGGGCCTTCCCTTGACGGGTACACTCTATTTCCATGCCTCTTGAAGACAGAGAGAGGTCTCCAAGTCATCATGTGTAGTGTGAGGTATCACAGTTCCCCAGATGTCCAGTTAAGCCCTGCAATATTCATAGCTACTATAGTGGTGTGTAGCTCAGCAGGTTAGATCAGACCACCTGTTCGTTGGTTCCTTATGTAAGGCTCTTAACTCTGAAATGTTCCAGGGGCACTGAATATATGGCTGACCCTGTGCTCAGCCCTCAAACTTCAAGGATAGTAGATAGGATACATACTGTAGGGGCTTGAAAAGGTCATCCTGAACTGCCATACTGGCTCTGGTCCACATGAGGAATATGAGTCAGGTGACCTCTCTGGCTCCACCCTTATGTCTGCGTTGTCATGGTCCTGCGCCCTTAGGGGTAGCGTCTTCTGCGATGAGTACAGCTGGGGCCTCTGCCTGGGATCTGACGTGCCTAAGCAGCTGAGAGGGGAGTCCGGCCATGTGACAGAGGTGGGGGCAGAAGAGAGCCCTGGAAGTAGAATGGGCCTTCACAGAAGCCTGAAGTCTCCATTACAGGCTGACTGAAAAACGAATGGAAGGTCTGGCTCTTCAAAACGAACAAGCTGCACTGATTCATGAGAAAGGTTCAGGATGCAGGTGCAAACCATGTCGGGGGGGAGGGGTCCACCAATCAAGGTCATGCATCATAATGCAGGTCATGTCCCTGAAGGGGAACCAGGCACCAGTTGCTGTGGTTCCAATTCCTGCCGAACAACCCCCCCCCCCCCATGTCACGTGACCTGGCGCCTGTAGCTAATCAAAGTAATTCCATCCCCATTTCTTCATCGCAGGAAGAAACCGCATCTTGTAGGATATCGCCTACAGCTTGCGGTGGTCTTTCTGTAAAAACCCGGCATTTGGACTCATGAGAGAAACAGCTTTTCCATGTAAGCCCTGGGAAACTCTTCCTTCCTGTGCCTCGTTATAAACATGCTGCACGCGAGCAGCAGCGCGCCGATTAGCATAACACCGGCATGCCACTGTAAAGAGCCCGCCTTTCCCCCGCGGTCCCGCGAGCCAGAACGGGGCCATGCCTATCCCCCTGGTTCACCTCTCCCTAGGCCTCTCATGACAAGGCTCTGTTTGTTTGTTGTTCTTCCAGAAACGTCCTGGGCAAATGAACGGGAGAGCGAGGGGAAGAAAGAAGGAGAACATAAGGGAGACACTGAGAGGCTGTGGGAACGTTTAGAGCCTTCAGACAACAGGGAAGCTGCTCTCCTACAGCCTGCTCTGACTCTGTGTGAGTCTGTGTGTAAAAATAAGCACTTTTTAATAGCATCTTATGGCATATTTCACTCGTGGTGTTACATCATTGATATTGATGATATTGATGTTTGACCTGAAATCATACATTTTTCATCGCTATTGGATCGCTTACACATGCTGAAGGCCCCACAGAATCAGCAAACAATTGTCTTTTATTTTCAGGTTAATTTATTTTAGGTTTCTCATTTCATTTTGGGAATTGATGTATTTTTTTTTTAAGGCTACAGGCGCTTTCACCTTGCCAGCCAGTACCACTGGCTCCTCTGGGAGGAGGGGGGGGGCGGGGGATGGGGTGGATCTGGGTATTTCCTCCTCCGGATCATGTTACCTTGTGGCTCGGTCTCCCCTGGGGTCAAACGGGCTGCGAGACAGGAAGTCCTTGGCATCTTAAAGCGAGGTACCCTGCCCCAGCCTACGATGCGGGGCCTTGGTACCTCGGTAAACTCCACAGGATGGTAAGAGGATCTCCCCCAACCATGGTCCCAGGGCTGATTGGCTGGACGTCCTGTCTTCTGTGGGTCCCACCGTGCCTTCTTCTGCAAAAAGGACACTGTTAGGTTGTAAGAGTGAAAAACGAATGAGTATCAAGAAATGAATAATAAAAAAAAACACTGCATTTGACTCTGCAACCTTCTGATCACCACCACCAAGGCTTAGTCCACTGAGCCACACACCATCATTACTCAGGGTCCCTTCCAGCTTCAAAGCTGAAGCTCTCAGCCCTCACAGCAGAAGGGAAGCAGGATAGCAAAGAAGATCAGCTTCACTTTGCTCCTTTTCTTATATATCCAAGTTCGTTTCTGCAAGTAGAGCGCTTGTGGGAATCCTCCTCCGCTCACTGCTCGCAAGATGAATCCCTCTGTATTACAGGATTACTGAAGCACAATGCTGCATATTCTTATTAATGTCATATTGCGGGCGCCATGACGACGGGGGCACGCGGAGATGGCGGGGCTTACCTGTGACATCGCCAGGTTTGTGCTCGCGGAGACAAATTGGCCGTGAAAATTACAGCATCTAGCTCGGGAAGCGGTGAATGATGGGAGCCGCAGACGGTGCTCGCAGAGATTAATGCAGCAGTCGCCTTTCCTCGCAGCGATAATCCTTTTGTTTGTCCCGTAGCTGGTTTTATGCTAAACTTGCTCGTAGTTTGCAGATGTGACACTGGAGCGATAGAGAAGCTTTTAGGAGTTTCTAAAGTGAAGCGACGGGTGCAATGGATAAAACTGAACAGCTGCCTTATTGTATAATGATTTATATCGTAAGAAAATCAACATCTGTCGTCCGAGAGCCGCCACACATACAAACAGGGCATTTTGGAATTTAAAGCTTTACTTCAAATTTACTGGTATCAGGATCTGATCGTTTGGGATAATGCCATAATTTTATGGCAATTTCCTCGTGCCGAATCCGCGGCATTATCCGTTCTAATGCTACAGTCGCTTGGATAATGGCATTACCTAATCCTCTCGCTACGCCATCGTACCTTCTGCCCTTGCTGGAGTTATCCAGATAATTCCACTAACTAATGCTTGCAGTTGCTCTTTGATTTTAACTGTGTACCACACACAGACACACACACACACACACGCACACACACACACACACACAAACACATACAAGTTTGTAATTATATCATTGTGGGGACTATCCATTTATTTATATGAGGAAAACTGTAATCCCAACATGACGACCTTAACCCCTACTCAGCCCTAACCTTATCCATAAGTAACCAGACTAAATACGAGACTTTTAAATTTTTCGTTTTTTGATTGCATTCGCAGATCTTTGTGGGGTCTTGAAAAATGGTCCCCACAACATCAAAATAACAAGTCTTTTATCACATTGTGGGGGGCATTTGGTCCCCACAATGTAATATAAATCTAATCACCACACACACACACACACACACACACTGGAGATGTGAGCTTTGTGTCACCAGAACACACAACGCATCCTCCAAGTTTGCAGATTCCGGCTTCATGTGACCTACAGCCACACCTAAACCATGCCTGACTGCCACCCGAGTGTTTGACTCTCTGAGAAGAGATCTACAGTCCTTTTTCAGAAAGTTTAGTCCAAAACTGGCGTCCCAGTCAGGGTGCGTCTCAGCTTCTACCCTGTGCTCCCTGAGATGGACCCCATCCCCCCCCAACTGTGACCCTGACCAGGACAAGCAGTTAGAAGATGGATGGACAGATGGACAGTTGGAAGAACGATTTATAGTTTATATACTCAACGAGTATATAACGAGAAACCGTTGATAGTTTCAAGAGTTTCTCTATATTTTCTTTCTCATGACCCTTTGCTAATCTTATTTCACATAGTACCAATTACAAATTAAATACAGGTAAACTAAGCATAAATCACAGAAAGTGTTTTGATTACAGACTTAGCCTTCATGTGAACCGCATCGTTGTCTGGTGTCTGGTGAAGATGCTGGAAGCACATGAGTCTCTAGCTTTCTGGATATATTGGTGGGGGGACCGCACAGAGAGACGGGGGTCCTCCTGGCCCTGTCGACTCCCCCAGCCATGGCCACCACACAGCCCTCCGTTTGCTGGGCGGTTGGCCCAATCGTTGGCTTTACTCTCT
>JAODKC010000001.1:44609053-44622585 GCA_026777985.1 Mormyrops attenuatus | reverse complement strand
GGCGCCGGCCCGGGGGCGGGGGGGCCCCCCGGGCCGGGCGCACTCAAGGTCAACAACTTGTTGCCTGACCTGACCCCCGCGCCGATCCAGGTGAGCGGGCCTGTTCTTCGCGGGGGGTCGTTTTGGGGGGGGGGATATAGATCTGAGTCGTTTTCATACCCACCAGCCCACCACTGGATTCAGAGGAATCTCCTTTTCCTTCCAATGGTTCTGATTCTGGTCCTGGCTTGACCTCTGTTCCTGTGGGTTTTGTATATGTCCTATGCAGGGCCGATTTTAGGGGGTTAAGGTTACTGTTGGGGCCCTTCCTACAGTATAAAACACTGGGGCCCCTACAACTCAGGGCCCAGGGATACAGTCCGGATAGAGCAGGGCAATGGGATGGGGGGGATGTAGGAGGTGGACAGAGGCTATATGTCATTTCATCTAAGCTGAGATGTGAATGAGACACGATCAAGGAAAACAGGAGTGACATGGGGCTGGTGAGCGTGTCTCCCCATTGTACCCCTCTACTACTGGATCCACGTTAACATAAAGCATCATGGCGGGGGGAGGGGGGGGGTTACACTGCTTATCTAACATTTATCACACACTTATCAGAGTGCCTTTCAAGTCGTGCAAAGAGTACTTCAGATGGCGAGATGGCTTTTAAAAGGACACAGAGGCCAAACGGAGCCTCGCCGACATAATATATGTGTTGATGAATGTTTTTATATATAGATATATGCATAATATCCATATACACTCAAAAGGGGAACTCTATGATGTGCAGCTATGAGCTTAGCTAAGGCAAAGAGCTCAGCGTCTGGTTCAGACAACAGGGGAATCAATGACGGGGAGGGTGGAGGGGGGGCAAGAGGTCTCTGGGTTCACCGCATCGGCAGTCTCATTTCCAGAACTGTCCATTGAAAGCCCCCCCACCCCCAGATGACCTTTCTGACCCCGTAAGAGTGAGCAGTCAACGGCCAGTTAAACGCCTCATTCACACAGTGATCATAACCTGAAACACACACATCCAGATCACTGACAGTCAAACACACTTCCTGGGCGGCTGACGAGGGCATTCTTCACTGTTCCGGGTCGTTTACCGTGTCGTTTATTATTTGGCCGGTCAGGAAGACTGGAGCGGGAGTATATAGCTTTGTGAAGAGACATCTCTCTGTGCCTGACGGCCCTTTTCAATGTGTAAGAGTGCGTATCTTCATAAAGTGCTATTTATTAGTGTGTTACGCTATGTTTCAGTGTGTAAAAGTCTGTATCTTTATGAAGTGATATTTATTGGAGTGGTAGAGTTTTAACATGTTACAATATGTCTTTGTGAAGTGGTATTTCTCAGTGCGTGATAGTATTTGCAGTGTGTAAGATAATCTGTTGGTGAAGTGAGATTTGTCAGTTGCCATATTATTCAGTATGTAAAAGTACTGTATTTGCAGTGTTAAAATGTGCCTTGGTTGAAGTGGTATTTGTCACTGTGTTACGGTATTTTGCGAGGTGTAGAAGTATGTCTTCATGAAGTAATTTCAGTTTGTCATGGTATGATTCTGCAGGTATGATTGTGTGCTTTCCTGCGATGTTATTTATCAGTATGTTGTGGTATTTTGCAGTGTGTTGGAATGTGTCTTTGTGAAGTGGTATTTATCAGTGTGCTACAATGCTTTGCAGTGTGTAAGGCGATGGTTTTTCTTGAGGTGAGATTTATCAGTGTGTTATGGTATGTTGCAGTATGAAAGGCCATGTGCCCTCCTGAAGCTGTATTCATTGGTGCGTAACAGTACATCTCAATGTGAAGCAGTGCCTTTCTTCAGCATGGTGCATGGCAGGTATTAAGAGGCAGCTCTTAGCCCTGGACAGGGTTCTGCCGCTCAGTCATGGTGACAGTTGCCTGTCATTTTGAGTGGTAAGACAAGCGGATGTGTGGAGTGCGACTCGCGAACAAGCTCACGTCCTGGGTTAAAACGAGGCAGGCGGAGTGGTGTGGAACACTACCTGGTACGCGTCTGTAAAACAAGCCGGCAGTAAACAAAGCGTGAATAATTCATGGCCACTGAAGAGCATTCTGGCCTTGTAAGTCACCATGTATGAGTTAGTCGGCTAAGAAAATATATGAATAAATATTGCAGACTCTCAGGCATTGGGAGCGAAAAGACTTTCGCAGAGACTAACCGATGTTCAGACAGACGAGGCCCTGTATGGCATGGAGGTGTCTCCTTGGCGAGGAGATCAAGGCCATCTTAGGGTGAAGAGGAGCATTTTGGAGACTGACACGTGTCTTCCTGCCTGGCTGCTTGCTAGTTTGACAAGTGAGAATTTCTCCCTCTCTCCTTCTCCCTCTCTCTCCAGCTATCACTCTTCCCTCCCCCCCTACCCGCATAGCTTTTCTCTCTCTCACTGTTGCATCCGGAGGAGTGTGAAGCTCGGTTTTATGTACAAACTCTGCAGATAAAAGAGGATTCATGGGCCGTGTCTGGTGACACAAGGAGGGGCTCCTGTGTTTGTTTGTGGCCTTGCCGGGAAATCGCTGGTGCTGAATGGCCCGTTTGTGGGAAGGAGCTCGGGGTCTGGACCCTGCTGACCCAGCTGGCGCCTGGAACTGGCCTGAGGGAGGGGGGGGTGCAAACGGGTCTAGGGCACACTGAATGCCAAAAGGCACGTGGCACAACATCAAATTTCCGATTTTGGTGTTCGGAGACTCGAGAAGCGCATGGCCATTAGTACTGATCCGTCACCTTAGTTTCACTAGTTTTCACTGAGGAACAGAACGAGTTTGGAGAGCGCGGGTGGCACAGCTGGCCTCTCCGGAGTTCCCGGTGCTAAAAAAGACGTTAACGGAAGAGGGCCGCTGGCAAACCCCACATTCCTGGGCTGCCCCTTCCTTGCCGACGTGTGACACCCCTGACTGACAGCTCTGCTTCCGTCTCCCTGTCTCTCGCCCCGCGGCAGGGTGACTAACAGGCAGAAAT
Organism: Mormyrops attenuatus; assembly: GCA_026777985.1. Taxonomy (NCBI): domain Eukaryota; kingdom Metazoa; phylum Chordata; class Actinopteri; order Osteoglossiformes; family Mormyridae; genus Mormyrops; species Mormyrops attenuatus. The sequence continues at coordinate 44,619,625 of JAODKC010000001.1, read as the reverse complement.
ATCCCATAAACCGTTACCATGCGTGGCAGCGGCGCCAGTGGGCCACACATACTGCCTCGGTACTTGTTTGGGGAGCCATTCGCCCGGATGACCTCCCCTGCAGTGACAGCCCCTGGAGACAGAATGGTCAGATCCGTCAGGGGCTAAAGTCTGGAACCAAGTAGCTGCTGAATTGAATTATGACAGGCCGCAGAGACAACAGCCTTCATTTTTAGCATCTGAATGCTAATCTAGCTCCACATGTATGTGAAAAAGCATTTTGCATACATGCTATTCCACAGCACCAATGTTACAAAGTGAAATTCAGTTTACTACTACCTTTGTGAAAGCAAGATATCACTGTTAATGGTCTAATTAGTGTGAGTCTCTGTCACTTTCAGTTTAGCCAGTTTGCATTTCAAGGTATATCATTGGCCTAGCCTGAGAGTGATGCGAAAGCTGCCTGCGAATTGAATCACTGTTTACGACAAATTGAACATGACAATAACAATACAGAGCCAGAGCGGTCATGGTATGGATGATGATATGAGGATTAATAATGATTAATAGTTACAGCGGTTGCAGAATGAGGCTGGGTCTTGCCTCTTTCACACTCTCTCTCTCTCTCGCTCTCTCCGTCTGTGTCTCATTGTCTGTTTCTGTAAGACTGAGATGTGAATCATCATCTAACTTCCAGGAGCATAATTGAGTCCTTTCTTTCCTGGTGCTATTTAGACCTGATAGCACAATTTACAGCCAAATGGTAAAACACTTTAAGAATAGAATCAAAATGAAAGAAAATGAGTTTTATCCTCCGTAAACCCTTTTAGCTAGTCTCAGTGGACTGAGCAGCAGAAGGTAGGAGCACAGGGCAGACTCGCAGAGAGAGCTCCTTCCCATTGTGCATCAGGATTGTTCAGCAGTCACACAAAGTGTCTCTCACTGCTGCTGTCGCTTTCCCAACCCTGGCTTACAGGACTACATCTGGGAGAATTTAGTGGTGTGCAACCAGGTGAGCTCGCAGGAGCACATCTAGCTGATCTTGCTTTTCTATGTTTCTATGGCCATATGAGCTCATAGGAACACATCTAGGTGAATTTGCAGGTCTATGGCCAGGTAAGCTCACAGAAGCACATCTAGGTAATTTTGCATGTCTACGACGAGATGAGCTCACAGGGGCAAATTTAGGTGATGTCGTTGATCAATGGCCAGGTGAGCTCACAGGAACACACCTAGGTGATTTTGCAGGTCTCTGGCTATGTGAACTCATAGGAGAACATCTAGGTGATCTTGCTTGTCCATTGCCAGGTGACCTCACAAGGGCACAGCTAGGTCATTTTGCAGGTGTATGACCAGGTGAGTTCACAGGAGCCTACATTCCTGTGACCTTGCCAATACATTTCCTGGAGTTCCTCTCAGTTATATAGCTAGAGAGACCAGCTACAGTAAAGCCACTGTTCAGAAAGGCCAAGGTAGCATGTTCTTCGGTTTTGACCACTGCTGCCTGACCGATCTCCTGAGCTCCTGAAAGGCTGGTGTACCAGCAGCTTCTCAAGCGCCTTTCAGCACCACAAGCATCTCTTGCTCTGATTGTTCAAAAAATCCTCGAAAACCTGCATTCTTTCTTGGAAGATTGTTTTCTTGGGTTAATTTTATTATTTGGTTTGGTTTTTTTATATTAAAATGGTGTGAAATTAAAAATATCGCCTTTGTAAGGAAATATCTGTGGTGATAGATCCTGCAAAAGCAGCTATATCCTCCTTAAGGGGAGTCTGTGAAAAAATGTGTCGCACATTCTTATTTGGCTTAAGTAGTTTATTTGGAGCAAGACACACTCACTGCGATTAAGCTGCAAACACTATTTGGCTTCTTGCAGAAATACGCAAGTTTTATATGGGTAATGTCATTTTCTTCAGGACAACCTTGAGTGGCATTGAAATCCCAATTAAACTGTAATGGTTTTACAAAATTAAAAAAAAAAGTAAAACACAGTTGAAATCTTATGTTAAACACCCCAAGGCGATTATTTAATAATTAGATAATGTAATCACTTCCTGTCACTGTTTATTGTTCATTTCATTAAATCAATGTTTACTTTGGAACAATTAGTTTGTAGTTGTTGTTGTCTTTGGTTGACCTTTTCACATCCTCTAACCTCCATGCATGAGGAAACTGGCCAAAAGGGGACAAGCCCTTGTCACAAGGGACTTGCTGGTCCCATGGTCTGGGACGCCTTCCTAATCACCTTGGAATTGACCTGGCGAAGGCAGCCGGGTACCATTTTCCACCATGCACCTTACTTTCTTTAAGCGCTCTGCCATACCTTTGAATACTGTTCTGTATCATAAACCTCACATTTGATTTTATTATTATTATTGATTTATTTATTTATTTATTTTTGCTTCTTTGGGCCTTTCATGGCTGAGCTCCATTACAGCCGCAGATTCCCAGCTTTTGAAAATATTTTTCATTTCCTGTCTTCTACGTGGGCTGGTCATCATCTGTTCCCTCTCCCTGTCTGTACAAAAAAAAATACTGGCCTACTAAATAAAAAAGACCTAAATCCAGAACCCTATCAAAGGGAGGACATCTACAAAGAAGAACAAAATAATGAATGCATTTTTTAAGAAGTATATTTGTATATCTTTATACAGCACCGAGGAAAACAGCCTGCAGTGTCAGTGGTCCTGCAGATGTGGTCATTTCCCCTCACGCAGGAAGCAGGAAGTGGGCGAGTCCATGGTGGGTTTGTCTGACTCAGGTGGAAGTGATTCCAGGGATGGGAGAAGAATCAGGGCACATCTTCACTCCTGATGGGGGGAAGTACAAATATACACACATTAGAATCAAGTTTCCTGTAAATGTGAGTGTATGTGCGCATGTGATGTTCTGCCAGGAATCTGTCCAGAAAGACGGTAATATTGTTTAGGTGACTGGAGCATTTGCCTGAATAAAAATTAAAATGAACAAAAGACAAGAAAACAGCTGAACCGGCCAACCATTTGCTGTTGCTATACTATTTCAGGACGCCTCTGACACGGGCTGCTTTTGTTCACTTGCTCTTGCAGTTTTTCAATTAGTTTTTTATTTCTGCTTTCAAGAAATTTTGAAGAAACAGTTTAGGAATTTCATTTCACATCTCAGTATTCCTGAACACTAGTAGTATAGTGTACATCTTCAGAAATACAGTGTACTTCATAAGCAATGCATTGTACTTCTTCAGCAGTGCAGTGTACATCTTAAGCAGTGCATTGGACTTCAGCAATGCAGTGTACTTGAGAAGCACAGTAGGCTTCTGCAATGCAGTGTACTTCTTATGAAGCACAGTAGGTTTCTGCAAGGCAGTGTCCTTCTTAAGAAGCGCAGTGTGCTTCTTAAGCACTAGTGTGCAGTTCTTCAGCAGTGTTGTTTACTTCTTATATAGTGTATTATTGTATTGACAACTGCATATGTCAAAGCCTGCCAGAGAACACCGAAATGGACACTTAAAATCAGAACGAAAAGAAACAAACTAATCCATCCTCTGCAGCTTCTGTTCTCTCAGTACATAGGTGTCTGTTTCTAACTCATTGACCAGTGCTGAGGGTCACATGCTGGGCGGCTGAACAGGCAGCTGACCTCGGGCCCCCAGAACTTACTTTTCTACTTTTTTTCTTACTTCTTCTCCTTTATTGACATTTGGGTTTCCTCCAACCATCAGAATTTCACCAATAACCACTGTTTGGCTTGTAATGCTATTCTTTACAAATCCTACTTAACTACACAGGGAAGGGCACTACATTCTACTCAATTTTTAAAACAAGTATATTTTTTAATGTAATGTTATTTTTCTTCCTAAAACAATCTCCTTTATTACCGTCCTGTTTCAAAATATGTGCCAACACAGTGGATCTGCCTCTCTGCACAGTGCACCAAGGTTCTGACCTGAAACACTTCTCGGTCTGTGACATGCCCCTGTGTGCCATGCCTGTCTGACCTTCTAATCTCCTGCTTGGCCTGAGGGAGGCGCTGTTGTTGGTCATTTTAGCAGTTCTTCCCCTGTCTCCAAATGCATGCCCCGACAGTGCAGCACCACTGACCCAGATCTCAGATGCGTGCTGATCCGCAGGATGTAGGACGTGAATGTAAGCTCACAAATACATTACACTAGGAGTATTAGGAATCAATATGCAGGGCCCTCTCAGTACTGTCCTTAAGGGCAGAGGACCTCCACGTGTGTTTGTGCATATGTGTTCGCACTCATAACATATATGGAGATAGGAGCTGGCTGAATTTGTTTTTGGTGTTCCCCACATCATGGTAATCCCAGTAAGTGTCCTGGTAACCATGACAGCATCCCTGTCAGCTAAGCAATCTGTCACCTGCTCCTACGATTTCACTTTCACTTAATTCAAGCTGGATGTGCACAGTTTTATCTGGCTGTGCACCTGCGGTTTCCCCAGGCTGTGCACCTGTGAGCACACCTGGCTCTGCCCCTGTGACTTCCCTCGACTGTGTACCTGTGAGCTCACCTGGCTCTGCCCCTGTGACTTCCCTCGACTGTGTACCTGTGAGCTCACCTGGCTGTGCACCTGCAGTTTCCCCAGGCTGTGCACCTGTGAGCACACCTGGCTCTGCCCCTGTGACTTCCCTCGACTGTGTACCTGTGAGCTCACCTGGCTCTGCCCCTGTGACTTCCCTCGACTGTGTACCTGTGAGCTCACCTGGCTGTGCACCTGCAGTTTCCCCAGACTGTGCACCTGTGAGCTCACCTGGCTCTGCCCCTGTCATTTCCCCTGGCTGTGCATCTGTGAGCTCACCTGAATAAGAAATGGGATAATAAATAATTTTACTTATTTCAGCACCGCAGTGATGATCGTAGGGTTGATCGTTTTTGCACTCTTCACAGTCCCTCTTTTGACCCTGAGACATCGCAGCACTCCGAACACTTTTTATTTAAGAAGATTACATCTCATATGTGAGTCGTGCACAGACAGAGGAGGGTAGCATGGTACCCTGACGACCCACACTGTTGTCATGGCAATGACACGGCGGGGGCATAATGTATAGAAGCACGTGTACGCAACACTTAGACCCTGCCAGAACAAATGGCATCCCTCTCCTGCCTGTCTCCTAGGGGCGGCGCGGCGTGTGCCCACGCACACACACCGAACATGCGGAACCAGAGGTTCCCGCCGGTGTGGCGCGCACGACCCACCCACGCGCCACGTCATCGACGCGTCTAAAACAAACACGACCGGCACGGCGGTCATCTTCCCTCACCTCTCTTTCCTCCTCTCATTTTGTTCTGCCGTAATTACTATTTGGGCTGTGATAACGGACTATGGATTCTCACACCCTATTAACCACAACTAATAACATAATAAAAGCCAAACAAACATGAACACTGCTCTCCTGTGCCCTTTCCCTAATACGTGACTCTTCCGGTATTCCTGTTCTTTCAGGATTCAGACACACGCGTACCGGTGGGCAGGGAACAGGTTTCCCGTAGCGGTACACGGAACCCACCCCCACTTCGTGTTCAGTCTCCGCACTCCCCTGGCACCTCAGAGGACGGGACGCCCTTGCACGTAGGCCGACGTCCTGGCCCGTTAATGCCCACTCGTGAGGGGAAAAGGCATCAGGTTGCGAGACAGACGACTGTATTCTCGCAAGACAACGAGGCAATTATTTATCCCTGATTGGAGTGAGGACAGGAGCAAGGGGTTTATGTCACGATACGGTCCTGTAAAGAGCAGAACATTCCCTCCCAGTTTCCTTCATGAATATCAAACGATGGGCCCTGTTGTTGCTCACCAACGCAGAGGAAAAATTACAGCTGTATTTCTTTATTTGCATTACCTGTAATAGGCAGTGTATTGTGTGTGGTATTTATTACGCCGGTGCAGGCGGGCGGCGGTAAACACACGCTGATTTACTGCCCCGCCACATCAGACCCCCTAAATCACGCACCATCATTCTCTGTGAGTAAAGAAAGAACATGGTTTGTTTCCCATTTTCATTACTCAACGAGGACTCTGATCTCAAATATCCATCAAACTGGAATCGGGGGGTTCAGACCCTGGACCGCTTTGGGCAGTCCAGGGTCTGGGCGGTCCAGGGTCTGGGAGCTTTGGGCAGGGATGCTGTAAAGCGCTTTGAGACAATGCAATGTTGTGAACAAGCGCTATACAAAAAATAAATGTTGTTGTTGTTGTTGTGGACCGGACCACCCCTCCAACCCACTGCCAGGTGAGGCTGGACAAACTGAACTTGACCCTCCATCTCAGCGTTGGACCACCAACTCTCCAAGCTTCTGCTGGGGTGCACATGTTATAGAAATCCTGGGGCAGAATATCTCGGTTCTGGAGATATTACAGAGCCAGGCCGTCCAGTTTGTGTCCGATCCCGTTGCGAGCTGCAGAACATCTGTGTGTACCTTTACATTTTGTCCTGGGCAATACGGGCATGTGGCTGACACATAGCCAGCACGTTTGGTTTCGGATCTGTCGTACGTCAGCCTCTTCGCTGGGGTGCTGCTGCTCAGGGTTCAGGCCAGCATTGTGTGTGTGCCGTCAAAAAAGCTGCCTCGAGGAGATGGGCACCTCACCAGACACGACACGTAGTCCCTGCAACTTCAAGCGGCCGGGTGCTTGTGGTATATTTAGCAGGGGAATGCTAAAATCTAGCGGAAAATGGAAGGGTGAACTTAAAATATTCAGTTTATCCATGATCCAATTTTATTGGGCTTTGGCATGATTTGTGCTGGGATTCCCAGAGGAAATAAATACTTTGATTAATGTAATCCTGGGGTAGGAGGTGCAACGCATCCACCCCCCCTCCCCGGGGGAACGGGCCCTGTTTGACAAACAAAAACACAGCAGCGACTGTGGCAGGCTACACACCTCGTACACACACACGCACAAATATACACGTGCACACACAAACACACCCATGTTTGGTCACCAGCTGCCTATAGAATCTCTGCTGTTAAGGGGCCGGAACCTGGATGGTGTTTATGGAATAGTCTTCGAAGATCTTACATCAAGATCCTACATTTGTGTATAAATTTGACCATTTGGAAGTACATAACAAGAAAGGCATGCGTCTACACACACACACACACACACACACAAATATGTATATATATATATATATATATCTTAGATAAATCACAAGTCATATACATATATTTCATAAATATATTTTTTTCTTTAATTTCACTGGCGTATCGCGACTGCCTAAAGTTGGGAAAAAAATGCGTGATTTCTGCAAGTGTAGCTGCGGAGCAGTGCATATTGTCCTGTTATTGCTAGGGAATAATCTATGTGAGCAGATCAGTACGGCTCTCAGATCCAATGAGAGGGTCTTTATGCTGCTTCACGGTGGAGGGTGAGGGTGAGAGGACGGCCAGCACGAGGCAGCCACGTCTGGGGGCTAGAGAAAAGGACCTCTTCATGGTGCCTCTGACCCTGCCACTCAGGCGAACATCATGCCTTTTGTCTGCCCTGATGGCTTCAGAGCAGTCCGTTCCGCGCCACGCCCATCTCCTCCTGCGCGAGCTGGCGAGCCCCCGCCTTGCCAGAAGGGTCCCGGGACTGCATGTGGGGCTTGTCGGTTGTGCTCTTTCCTGCGACTGTTTTCCGAAAGGCACTTGCACAGACGCCTTGCCCTTCACAGTTGGTCCGGTTAACTCCTGACCGTGCGCAGTACGAGCTACAGCAGCGCATCTCACACTTTCAGCGCTAATGTGGACAAACACAATGGCTGTGTAGTTCACGGCATGGATTCACAAGGAAAACAGATGTGTCTTGTAAAACAATCACCGCTTAAAACCTAGTCTGTGTAAATGCACACTGCATTACCCACACATAACATTACGTCATATGTTTCATTCTCTCCACATATACTCTCCAGTCACCGTTTATGAAAAATTATGATATTTACATTGATTTCCTACTATACAAAAAGAACCCAATCAATACAGGACAGTTGCAACACTTATAAATAATTTAGGATTTACCATTATATTGGCACGGAAATATCATATCAGCGATTTCCAAGGTAAATTACTGTCTGTTACTGCACGTGCAGCTTTGAAATTTGCACTTCATCGTAGAGTGCCGCAGAGATTACAAAAAAATAATAATAAATAATAAACTGGCATATAGTCATTTACAAACGAGTGTGGCACTGAACTGAACTGTGGTATTTTGTATTGTCAAAATGAGAAATCCTGGTTATGTGTGATGTATTCTATATACGTGGTTTTAATGAATAGGGTACATTACCATTAAACTGTTGGATGTTATAAGCTGTTCTAAATCAATTTCATTAGGCCTACCGTGAACGCAGAACACATGCTATTAACGTGTTCCCTGATTAGCATATATGTGGACCAAGTGAGCGGTATAAATAATGCGTTCTTTAAGTGTAATTAAAACTTGTGTGCTGGTAATTAAATTAAAAAATTTAATATCAGCTATTCCACTTGATTAATTTTATTTTACCCTGGTAGACTTTAATTTCGGCTGCAGGTTTCAATGATAATAAATTAATTAAACTGATTGTAAATCAGCTTAAACATTTTAAAAATGAACATAACAAGCCATTTGGTGCTATGGTATGTTTCTCTGCATCTAAGAAGTCAGGAGAGGAGAGAAATCAAACATTAAGGAATAAAGAAGTAGAGGTTTCCAGTAGTAGCGAAGTCCGTTAATTCTCTTCTTTAGTGTCCGGGAAAGCCCACTTAAAATTAATTTTATGCTATTACCAGTTCACAAGCCTCGATGCTTTGGATTTTAAGTTGCATATTACGGTAGAGAGAGCGCGTTGGTTATATCCATGGAAGGCTGTATTTTTAAATGGAGATATTTAATGGATTAACCTGCATGTAAAATGTAAGTCATATATATGATCTACATCTGCTGTTTAGATGGGATGTATATATATTTAAGTTTTGTAAGTAAAATATAAAACGCCTCTTTTGGATAACGCAACTAGAAGAGTTTCTTTTTTTCTGACGACTTTTAAGTGGGTTCAGACGGAACCAGCGAAGGTTCCGCGGAAAGTTCGGTGGGTCTCTCTCGGATCCCATGATAAACAGCCTCGATTCGGTATCTCCTTCTAAATTTGTCATTCAGTGTTCCGTTTTAGCATTGACTTTGTGTCCCTTTCTGTGCGATTTACGTCTGTTTTGGACTAGTAAAGCAAATTTGCAGCACCTCAACCGTCTTTTTGTCATCGTTAAACTGTTAAGAGCGCCACCGTCGTGATGATTTCCGTGTTATTTTTGCTGGTTTTACGGGTTTCTGGGACGTCATTTACACACAAATACACACAGAAACGCAGGGGCGCGCTCTTTACACACACACACACACACACACACACATATATATATATATATATATATATATCCTCCCCATTCATAACATTTTTTTGGAACGCCGACTGATTTTTAAAATCTGATTGAAATACTTGTAATTTAAATATGCAAAACACATTAAAGGCCACATTATTAAAAGAAACATGACATGGGAAATATTTAACTAAATTAAAATAAATGTGTGCTAACGTGGAGCTTTTGTAATAATAGTAATTTATGTAATCAGGATGATTGATGACATTGTACATTTTTTTCTGAAGTCAAGTCTCCAGTTTTATTCAAATTTAATTTGAAAAATAAAGGGGTATTTTATTTGCTTGTGTTTTAAGGTAACTGAACAACAACAACAACAATAATAATAATAATAATAATAATAATAATAATTATAATAATGATAATGATAATGATGATAATAATAATAATAATAATAATAATAATAATAATAATGTGTTTAATTCTATTTTTAATACCATAATGTAAACGCCAGAAACAGAACTATAAAGGGTTTTGTGATTACACGCCTGCTGCAGTAATTGCTTTATAAATAATGACATAGTTATCTTAGTTGTCTTAGTATCAGTTTGGATTTTTGATTAATGATAATATACTTATCAAAGCCAGCCTTACCACAAGAAGTTAAAAAAAGGCTACCGATTCTATATTTGCAGTACATATTTATTTATTGGTTTATTTTGGGGCGTTTTCCGGTAGTTCAAGAACGTTTAATCTAAGTCGCCTTTGCCAAAAAAATAAATAAGTAAACAGATAGATAGGCAAATAAATAAATAAATAAATAAATAGGTGAAATAATCTGTAAGAAACTACCAAGTCCAAAAATGACTTACCGAAGATAAGCTCGCAAGTAAGTGCGACCCCTGCTGGACATAAAGCCCCCGCCCCAACTTAAAGACGAATTGATTTAGGAATCGGAAAGTTATCGGCTGCACAGATTGATACATCTGCAGCTAGACACCATCGTGTCGCACGTAATGAGCTTCCAGGTAAACGTAGTTCTGGTTTTAACCAAGAGTATTGGTGGTCAGTTTGGCTGTCCGCGAGATCATCTTGGCTTCCCCGCGCCCCTTTCATCTCGACTCCAGTGCACAAACATATAGCTTAATGCGACTAGTGTTTCCTCTTTTATTCGGCTCACCATGGCAACTGAAATGCGGGGTTTAGAAATGCCTCCCCATCAATGAACCAAAGATCTTGGTGGGGCTGTGCGAGGT
>JAODKC010000001.1:44583958-44599723 GCA_026777985.1 Mormyrops attenuatus | reverse complement strand
GTCGTTCGTTAGTTCTATCTTTTAACGCAGAACTTACGAACGACGTAGCGTTAAGGCGGCTTCGGGAAACTCACCCCTGGTTTGTAGGAAATGTGCAGAATTCTACTTTTATTCTTTTTTTATACCAGGAAAATAGCAGATTTATCTCCAGGTCATTGTTTTTTCTTTTTTTCAGGACGACACATCCTTTTAGACAGACTTTTTTTCTTCTTTATTCATTAATTGGAGACTGAGTAAACAGAGGAAGATATGTAGACTGTGGTAAAGCATTAGAGTAATAAACGCTTAGATTTCTAAAACTTAATATCTCCATTGCGGCCTGTTGGACCGCTACGATGACCTCTGCGGTAGTTAGCTTACGTCCGAATTCAATTACAGCTCTTGGCCCTGAATTTCAGTTTAATTCAGTTCATACGTTTACATCGTATGCATATCAGTGATGGCGGAGCGTCTTGACAAATACTTTGATTTTCTCACTGTTTTTGAATGTGCACTTCGTAACTTTTTAAGTGAGAAACGCTGTAAGCGCTACTGCAGACCGCGAAGTTTACACGGGGTTGCGTAGAGTTCTATTACGGTGCAGTAACTGGGGTAACCCCGTTTATCACTGCAGGGGTAAAAAATAACATATACATAACGGTAATAACTAGTTTATTAGACTGTTACCCCATTTAGTACCAGCAAATAAATGAAAGCTTGCTTTATGTATTTTTAGCCTGCTGTGGAAGTGAATTCAACTCGACTGAATTATTCAAATGGGTGTGTCTTTGATATCCAATGTTAAGCCTAACATACGAATTTGGTATGAATATGTACTGAATTGCACGATTATGTAAATAACGCAATCAACAAAGATAAGGGAACACAACATTATAGCACGCTGCCAATACCAAACCTTAGTTCATCGCCTCCCAGCATGGATATTGATCGTTTCAGTCCCGCATCGCGATGCTAAAAGGGGATCATTTTCACGCTACCGACTGAAGTAACCGGGTCTAAAAGCGAGCAGCAACCTCACCTTCACGGCTTCGTCAGTAGAAAATAGGAGCCTGAATGCGTCAAACTTTTACAAGAACATTCTTAAGTAGGACAAGGCACTTTCTCGGTGAGGTATAAGCTTAAGACAAATGAGTATGATTATTTTATTTCTCTACCTGCGTCCCCCCCCCCACACACATACCAGACAAGACATGACTATCTGAAAACTTTATAGACGTTTTTAAGAAAAATATATCTAGGAATATATTTATGTAGTTGGAATACTTGTTTTGTGCGTCTGTCTAGGTGACGAGTAATATTACTTGTATAATTTATGCCTTATTATGAAAGTAGTAAAATATTATTGCATATTAAATGATAGGACAATGAAAACATCTTAAGCAGAAAAGTATTTTACATTTATTAGGCCTACGACAAAAAGAAACAACACAACAATGATAATAGTAATAATAACAACAACACGACTTATATGGCTTAAACGGAGGCACATTAAATATATAGGAAAATACCTAGAACTGCAAGGAGCGAACACGCCTGCGTCCCGCCTGCGTCTGCGCATTTTTAACGCACTTCTAGCTAAGAGACCGAAAACCATGTCTGCGCTGCCCCACTCCTTTTTCAACAGTCCCATGTCTTCTGCTGTGGTCCAAATAGCTACTCTAAGCTAAGATTTGTAAAGTTCTGTCATCTTATAACTTGAAAACTTACGACACTTTATTAAATCCCCCTTTTCCTTCTAAGTGCTATTTCTGCATTCTAATGTGCATTGTATTTTTTTTATTTATGACAAAAGTATAAACGGCCAAGAAAAGCAGTCCCTTTGAACCAGCAGTGCGGACTTCACCTTCTTCTGTTAGCGTGTAGGATATCCCCTCGTGCGTCTCACGTGTATTTAAATGTGGTCTTTGGTCTCCATTGAGATATATCCCGTAATTCCTCTAATTCAAGTTATGGATGGACAAGCAGTTCATTGCATAATGAGCAATAGATATTAGACGTCATAATTCAGGGTGATTAACTTTTTTTTTAAGACGGAAAGCCCACTTTCCCGTAAAACATTTACTTCATTTATAATATTCTACCATTCTTTGGAACTAGGCTACACTGACACATCCATACTTACCCAAGACGTTAATAATTAGTACAAGGGCTTAATTTACTCAGTGTTACATATTTGTTCGGTAAAATACATTGGCTTGCTAAACTATTTCTATTATCTTTTACGTTTTTTGTTAACAGCAGCAATTTACGCTTGGCTGCCTATCAGAAAAAATATATACAAAGTTCCTTTTGCCTGCCTCACAGAAAGGTGTGTGGGGCATACAAGTAGTAGACATGACTTTTCTGAGACAACGAGAACTCCCCGCATATTCTATAAAACCCATATTTCGAAACGCTGAAGGGATGTTTAAGCGGTTTAAAAATCCTTTGTGACTTTATCCGCCAGCAGAAGATGCTGTGTTTTCCGCGAGAGTGCTGGAAAGGCCGCTTTTCGGACTTCCTGACGAATTTCACACTAGTCATGAACATCTGTAAAAGAAAGACACATCCCGAGTTTTTTGGTCTATGAAAGAGCACACAGCATTCCTTAAATCACACTATTGAAGTTAAGAATTGGGCATCCTATGTTATTAACGGTACGTATTTTACAATGGAAAATAGCCATTTTGAATTAGACCTGTATGTGAATTGTTAACAGTATAGGGGATAATAACTGTCTCATTAGCTTCCAAAAAATAATACATCAACAATAATATGATAAATTGACCTTTTTGTTCATACTATTCTTATCGTTCTTGGTAGTACAATGATCGTGAAAATCCAACGAAGCCACGTTTCTTAGACAAACTTCCGCGCGATCTCAACACAAAAGGTGTTATTAGTATGGCAATCCACGTCCGCTTATATTGACAGCATGAAGCGTGGGTTGGGTGGTGCCTCATTAATGGAAACGCATATGCATACTGAAGCGGTAGGGCTACTTAGAACCGCAAGCGTCTCCACCGATACCTTATTAATCACCCGCTCTGCGGAGAGGGACCATATCAGCGCAAACGTCCTGTGGATGGCTCTGTGCAAAAAGAAATGTGAACTGCAGGGTCTGTGTCTTATCCCCATGTGAAGCTTTTGACTCAGCCACTGTCTGCTTTGTACCTTCCGGATTCAGGATATTAAAATATGTATAGACGGTGACGCGACTCCCGGCGTCTCCTCTATATAAATTTTGAACGTCTTGGCTTGATACCGGCGAAATTCCAAAAAAGATAAATAACTGGACTTCAGCAAATTACAGGTCTTCATCTATTGTTTAGTTTGAGACGTTTACTTTGGCTCAAAAATAATATTAATCGGGTTAAACGGCTAATCAAATAAACAACTGATTTTAGCTATATAATTTTCCATCAATATTTTAATAAAAATGACCTTATTGACAATCGTAATTAGCGTAAGCGTGTCCAATCAAATACAGTACTATTTCCGTACTGTAGGTTTGAAGACGGCAGTCTGGGCAAAGGTGACCATTTGTGTTTTCAGTTTTTGCGGTTAACAAAATAAGTTACTGTGTTCACCTGGCTCACCGCGAACTTTAACCACGCTGGGATTTTATTTTTCAGCGTCTTGAAGGAAAAGGCTGTCACTGCTAAGCAAGCACTATCATTACCAGCGGAGGCCGCCTAACTTTAACAGTGTAATAATACTAGAGAAGCGCTGAAGCCAGTGACGGCTCGCGCACAAAACGGGGGAGGGGGGGAATCCCCATTTCGCCGAGAAAACAGTAAAGAAAAGTGAGATAAATAATTTCAACGCCTTCAGCGCTACTGAGCCTTCGGGTTTCCATAACTAGCGCGCCCATAACGCCCCATCCAGTCTGCTATGTGTATGGACATTAAAGACGTCATCCTTAGAGAATAAGTCTAAATATTCATTGGGGATACTTCGCTTCTTAAAGGAGACCTATCGCTGACAGGTCTGTCACGTTTATTATAAAATAAAGTATAAAGATAGGTAGTGTGGGAAAAAAATAATAAAAGACTATACATTTACCCATAGAATAAACAAAACGTCTTGTATTTAATTTTAATATAAACAGGGATTCCCATTAGTACCTATCTTTAAATAATAATAATAATAATAATAATAATAATAATAATACATTAGGGGTCGTAAATCTCTGGTATAAAATAGAAGTGTTGCTAGATGGATTCCTTCAAGTTTAAATGTTTTCTTGTTTGTAAGTGGTCTATACTTATTTGAGTACTACGTTGCTCTGTTTATTATGTTCTGGTAATATACGTACACGCAGTAAAGGCTGAATTTAAAAGTGAAAACAATTTGTAAAATATGGTTTTGAAATGGGGATATATAAAACATTTTTAGTTAGTGCGAATACAGTTATAATTTCATGTAAATCAGATGTAGCACACTAGATACGTCGTTACGTAAACAAAATCGACTCATTTAATAGCAATTATTTTGGGATTTTACTTAAGTATCAACTTAAATTTCATAGTTAATCTTCCTAAAGAAAGATTTTGTGACACGTCAGCGCCACCCTCTGGGGGTAGTTTATACATGCATAATCCCGTTTGGGACGACAGTGAAAAAATATTTTAAATCTTTTGCAAATATTGCAGCTTTCAGCAGTAATCCATTAATTATATCAATTATAATGAGTATCGCATTTATAAAAAAGAAATGCATAAAGAAATCATTTCACAATGAGTAAACATTTCTAAACATCGGGAAAAAATGAAATCGCTAAAGCTGATATTTTATGTAATATATATGTTCAACATACAGCTGATTTCTTTTAGGATCGCAGGGTTATAGCTGGTAGTTTAAAAAAACATTTGATAAAATTTGGGGCATTTACCAATATAAGCGTTTTATTGAAGTCAGACGTCACAAATCGCGTTTTCGCAACCGAATCTCGCTTCTGATGTGGCCTCCTTGGCCTTTTCTACTATTATCCTTGTAATTATACGGATAGACCTACATGACCATTTTTTCCAATCACTAAATAGTATCAATTGCCTCTGCAATCTAATAGTAGACTCCACGTCTCAAATGTTAAAAGAAGTAGGCCTAATTCAAAGGCACACTACACTTAAACTGTCGTTTTTTCCTGTTTATCATCGCCAACCGTACTCCGTTTTTGCAGCGGGATTAAAATTTATTGCTTTACTTAAAAGTCAGTTTTTGTTGTACACTGTAAACAAAAAGTTATTTGCGCGGTGTCTGAAATTAAATCTCCTTGCTTGGGGCTGCTATAGTCTCTGTACTTTCGTTCTGCACGTAGCGAGATAGTTACAGTGAAGCAGAAGCTCCGAGAAGCAGTTCGGCGGGCAACTCTGCAAGATTAACATGATTTAGCAGATTTGTAATATTACTCCGTGTATGCGCGCACAATTAATTACAAGGCACGTTCTTTACAGTGACCTTCACTGTCCCCTGTCTTTGCTGTGGGTGGCCAAGGTGTACACGACATTCGGCCGAGAGTTAAAAAGTTATTCGGGCAGTTAGGCCTTAGCTAATAGAAATTACGGTCCAATAAAAATAATTACTTACGTAATGTAGAAGTTACCTGAAAGGCTGCAGATGATGGACCAAGGTACCCTGGAGAGATTCATTGAGACTTTCACGGTTTTATCGCTAAATGCTTTCTGAATTTCATATGAAATTAAAGATCGGAATGTTCGTGGTATTAATTAACGCCAGTGTGAATACCGATTAACCAGTTTTAAGCAATTTTATTTCTCTTAATGAGCACTTTCAGCTCCCCAACACCTCAGGCATAGTGATTCAATCATTTTTTAGATTTATCGATTTTAAATATTGCACAAATAGACTCGTGAATATTTTTTTCATTGTGTCCATTTAGCTTCAAGGAAAGAGTGTAACACTAAGGATATATTGCTTCAATGATTTGTTTCTGAAATATGGATTATTATGGTATGAATAAATAAAAAAACTTCTTGTAATATATAGAACTAGAATTCAAACAAGAAAGAGTCTAACAGAATACTGTAGACATTAAACGCTATGTACATATAATATATATATATATATAATATTATAATATAATCAATTTATGCAAAGATAGTCCTCCCATACAAACATGTCGCTTGCACTTGAATGTTAATGCAGAACTTTTTATTTTGAATTACACGAAGTATTATACCACACCATGCAGGCTGAAAGGCGTTTAGAAACCAAAACATTAACATGCTTATTTTACCCTACACGTTGCCAAAAGATCGTCGCGCCTAAATTATTATTATTATGATTTTTTGTTATTTTAAATTTGCAAATTGTATTCATACCCGTTAATTCATATATATGGTTGCTTTTTTCCACTTTGGAAAACTCGTTATTTTTACTAAAATGAAACGAATGATTAAGGTCGCCCATATGATATAGTTTTACTATCGTAATTCTCATAACATGTTCTTATTATGTGATGCTAGATAAAAGCGAATTTTTACTTCACAGAGGGAGATCTTTCCTCTTCCAGCAACGACGTCAACACTGGCTCCATGTTTTTGTGGACGTTGTTTGCATTAATCCAGGACATTATGTGTGCGTGTGTGGATACGTTGAGATTCGCGGGCACGTAACATTGCGGTAGCTAAACCAGCTACATACATGGGTTCGCAAACGTTTTGGCCAAAGGTCCGCGTCAGATTTTTACTAAACAATGTACAGTAACAAAACAGCATTTCATGAACTTTAATATTAACCATATTGTTTCATAGGGTGCGTTTTCGACTCGGTCCGGATTACTGTGCGGTTCGGTTCTCATCCGGACCGGGGTCTGGATTTAGAGAACCTCTGATTCATTGATCTGCACAATTTATAGACGTGACGAGGTAAAGGAAATCAAGTGCAAATACTGAACACATGTACTATAAAATGTAGTTCTGAAGTATAATGCATGTAATCGGAGTAACAGTACTGAATTGTTAGTTGGGAGTACTGTTAGTTTGTGTACAGTATGGAGTGTGTTCTGCGTTTGTATGGTGTATAGTGTTTACTGTGTGTTTGCTGTGACTGGTGAACAGTATGGTAGGAGTTTCCTTTGTGTCCGTGTGCTGTCTGTCGGTACACTTTGCTTGTGTTTACCGGTGTAGGATCGTTTCGGTTCTCCCTGGTGGGTTTGGGCTCAGTCTCCCACGCCTCTTCAGGTTCTGTACCAGCTTTGAGCCATCAATGCTCACAGGCCAGCTGCCATGGCGTACAGCATCCCCGGGGCTCTCATCTGGTTGGCCTCTAGAAGGACCTGGATCTTTTCCAGTGGCTCTGCTGAGGGTTCATTTACCCCTCGGTCTGCGGATCTGAAGTCCCACGCCTGCCCCCGTGCCTCGTTACCCCAGGGCACCTGACCCCACACACCTGTGCCGCACCCGATACCCACCTGCCCGGGACCTTCAGTATGCCCAAGGCTCATGCCCAAAGTGACAGGTCGCACATGTGTGGCCATGGTTTTGGGCGCTGGGGGGGCTGGGGGTGGGGTGCGCAGAGTCGTGACCCCCCCAGATGGGATCCAGCCATGACACGGGATCCCTGTTGTGTGGGCTCCTGACCCTCATCCATAACATCAAATGATCAGCCCAGTTCGGGGGGGGGGGGGCTTAATGGCCTGCAGCCTTGGGTGCCCTCGCCTTTCATGGCGAAGTCTTTCTAACCCCTGACATCATACAAGCAGCACTGACACAGAGCACAGGGAAATGGACAATCTGCCTAAATTCACCTAAAACCCTTATCGTTAAAAACACATATATATATCAAATGTGGTTCTCAATGAATTCTGCATGTGGATTCTTTTTAACTTGCTCAGTGGTTTCATGTCTGCTTCAGGTGGTCCCATTAAGGCTGATTTATTACCGAAGGAGACCAGCTTTGAGTCAAATCCATATTTGCACAACTGCTGTATTCACTGAGCCCCAGTGCTTATTAAAATGATCAGACAGAATACAGACAGCATCAGCCTGATCCTGTAATATATTGCAAATAACGATTCTTTTAGGGGGAAACATTCTGCTGCATTAACATGCAAACGATCAACCTGTTGACTGTGCAGAAATTGGATCAGATGCGGAACAGATAACGCATTTTGTCTGTGCCTGGTTTAACTTTTATGTTTTTAGGCCTGAAGTGAAAACATTTCCCAAAACAGAGGTTCTGAAAGTGAAATACGAGATGGTAACACAGTTTATTTTGCTCTAGAGGGTTTGACATATCTGTGCTCCTGTCCTAAGTTTCTAATTAAAAATTCAGATCCGTTGCAGGGCTCCGCCTTCCCCATCTGGCAAAGGCTGTTAAACACGCCCCCCTGCCTCCCCCCTGCACACACCCTGTGTATCAATGGAATAAATTCACCCAAACCTGGGGGTGGGGCGGGGGGGGCGCAATCGATGGCCGGCGAGATCACTGACGGATCGATGGCAGCAGTCGGCAAACAGCCAGTCCCGGTGACACTTCCTGTCGCGGCTCCCTGCCGTGGCGCAGACAGAGGTCAGCCATCCCAGCAGGCTGCTCACTTTGGCAGTGGTTTCCAAGGTGACAGCATGTCAGAGCCATGTCCTGGGGGGGCGGGCGGGAGCTGGGGGGGTACTGGAAGCTGATGCATCACTGCCTCTGATGTGTCTGTCGATAATACTTAGTTTGGGAGAAGCAGAGTGAATGCACACACACAGGGACTCATACACAAACACACTCACATACACATACACACAAACACACACGCAGGGACTCATACACACACACTCACATACACATACACACAAACACACACACAGGGACTCATACATACACTTACATACACACACACACAAACACACAGGGACTCACATGCATGCACGCACATCCACAGGCACGCACCCACACACACGCGCACACAAATTACCACATACGCCGACATGCGAACATCTGCACAGACACGCAGTGGCACACGCTCCCGCTGCTGGCTGGCCGGCAGGCTGTCTGACGCGGCGTGTGGATGTGCAGACATGTATGGATTAAGCTGTAGGTACAGGCAGGATGGAGGAGAAACAGAAAGAACATTACTGAACGGCATTAGCCCAATGTGTGTGTGTGTGGCTGGGTGAGTCACTGAGTGCAATCAGAAGATCGGTCCGACTGGACTGTGTGCATCAGTATCATATTAACCACAGAACTACCAGGAGAGAGAATATGGCTGTTTGGTTAATCAGGCTGTGGGTATAGCAGGAGAATGTGCCTGTTTATGGATTATAGGGTTTAAGCTTTAATATATCACTTATCATTGCACAGGGGTGTCTCGAGTTAGCGATTAATCCCTCAGGTAAACTGTTAGGTAGCTCACTGTGGCGGTTATTTAAGACATGCATGCACACAGAGGCACACACGCACATGCGCACACACACACACATACACATGGGATGCCTGCGGCTCTCCTCACTGCCAGATTTGAGTAATTCTGTCTCTGCTCTTCATTTCAGGCTCAAGGTCTTAACTGTATCTCTCTAACTGCCTGTACGCATGTTGCGAGATTTCTGAACAGACGGAGAAGCTGGAGAATTCCTCGCGAATCTGAGATGTTACATAAACGGTGGAAAACTCCCATACCTCAGGCTTGGGATGGTTAAGATGTGAGCTCACAGAAGCTGCCTTTTGTCCACATATAAGCTATACACAGGTTCTCCATATATTCTGCCAGTATATTTGTATTTTTCTTTCTTCTAATTGCTTGGGTCTGTATTCTGTCCATAGTCCCGGTAATAATAATAACAATTACCTGGTATGTAACTATTTGCTCATAATTATCAACTCCAGTTGTGTTGTTAATTGATCATGAACTACAGAGAGTGCATGAAACATTTCAGGCTCTCTGTGATTGTCACTGGTTTATTGGATGCACCAATTGTGTATCCAGACCATCCCGTAAAAGTGTGAGGTCCCTGTATCGATGTGTAAATTCATTGACTTATAATCGGTGTATCTTGGAGATGATCTCCTAAAAGTCACAGTAAACTGGAATGGTGTAAAACTGTCCCTCTTATGGGGTCCCGTAGAGCTTATTGGGGTCGGGGTTAAGGTTCATCCCCCTCCCCCCTCTCTCTCCCCCTCTAATTGCAAACTATGCATATACTGACACAAAGGGTTAACTACTCAGTCTAAACCGAAACAGGGCTTATGTCTTTGGAGGTAATTAGTCCAGTAAGGAATGCGCAGTGAAGCTACCAGCAGATGCCGTTTCCTCCATCTCTGCGATCTGAGGTTGAGTGACACCCTGGCCCATCGCGAAGCCTCACCTCTCCTTCAGTCCGGCTCAGTTGGAGCATATGGTCATGTCAGCCTCCAGTAATTTGTGTCACTGTCTTCCTCTGGGCCTGCTGTATGGCGTGGCATCAGCTGGGCACGCTGTCCTGAGCGGGGAAGCGCCATTCCTCACTGGCACCACACAAGAACCTTTGAATGGTTGACAGGTGCTTCACGCAGCACAAATGGTGACACTCTTAACCAAACGTGACCAAACCGAATCTTCTCCATTACAAACCCATGTCACACTTATAGGATGCACACTATGTTCTTCAGAAGTCTCTTACGACCTTCTCCATCCAGTGAAGACCCTTCATATAGGAGCAGCAGGACATCATACCTCTCTAACAAAGGTTATTCTTCCGTAAGTTCTGTATATAAGGATAAATATGGATACCAGTTGAACCTTTTCTTTGAAGACCTTTGCTGGTTCAGAATGAGATCTTCTCACTGCCCCACAAAGATATAAACATGACATAAAGCCTGGAAGGTCACGTTCTTCAGACCTTGGTGACCTCGAGGTCAGCCGTATGGATCATTTCATTAGAGCACTCAGAGTACTGCTGACTGATAGAACAATAAAATCGCATGGATGTTAGAGAGTGACTGATAATGACACCCCAGAGTGTCATTCTGCTCAAGGCGAGAAATAAGGAAAGCAGAGAGGTCTGAAAAAATACCTACGGAACCCTCCTTTGAAATTGTGCCAGTTTATATATAGCAGTCGGCTTGCTTAAAAGCTTCTCGTGCAGAAATAAAAGTAATTAATTGATGTAATACACAAAGGACATAATTACCTTTTTCAGTAACAGACACATATTTGATTACAAGTAATTGTTCTCCAAGCCTTGTTCAGAAGTGCCAGACGCAAGACGATTATTGTGCATTATGCTCTAATCCCACTTTTCATTTTCAGTCATTAGGGTCTGCGCGTCGGAGAGCGGTAACAAATGCAGAAGCACGTGGAGGAACTGGCTCCACCCCTCCAGTCTCTACCTTTAGTTTTTCATTCCACACCCCGGGCGATGCCGATCATCCCGGTGTCAGTTAATGATCGGCGTGCCGCAAAAGCAGCCGTCTGCCGTCTCCCAGAGCAGGAGAGGAGACACACATCAGCACACCTTCCTGTGAATGTTCTCCTACCTGAATGTGTTTGTGGCTAAATTTAGCCGGGCACAGTGGGCCAGGGAGTGGGGCAGGAGCGCCGCATCTCCCTAAGACACGAGGGGGTTAGATAGGTAAACAATGAGGGATAATAAGGCCTTTCTGATCTAGCTTTGCTTGCAGACTTGGCCCCCTTTAAGCTGAGGTAGCTGAATGTCCCCCCCACTCCCCATCCAATTGTACCTCGTAATTGCAGTGCTTTGACCCCCTCCAGGCAAATATTAGATTTTAGTCATTTAACCTTTGCAGTCTACGGTGCGGATAAATTGGTAGAGCAGATGCCGGTGTGGCCGGTGGAGACTCCCTCATCTGCCGGTGTGGCCGGTGGAGACTCCCTCATATGCCGGTGTGGCCGGTGGAGACTCCCTCATCTGCCGGTGTGGCCGGTGGAGACTCCCTCCTCTGCCGATCTGTAGGGAGCATCTTAGGAGCGGAACTTTATTATTCTGCATCTCGCTGTGGGATCGTGTCTCACAGTGCGTATTTCACTTTATAAAAATACACGTCCCTCGGGAGCCATTTCATTCTCCAGCTTGTATCCACAGCCGCCAAAATAGGCAAGAATCACTGTGTTTTGGGGTGTTTTCTTCAAAATATCAGAGCAGAAGACTGTCCTATTTTCTAAACTCCCGCGGCCCTCCCGCTGAACTTCTGACTCAGGAAGCGTCAAGGCGCTATGCCATGCCGTGATCTTGCCCGTCAGATATTAGGATGGACCACGATGAAGCGGCATGTTAGCTGAAATGCAGGTCACTCGATGGGGCACCCTTTGTGCGACATCCAGCAGGACTTGTTAACACAGGTTCTGTCATGGGAGTCATCTCCATCTGGATATGTCAGGGATACTGACTCATAGTGGCAGGCGGGGGGGGGCGGCAGGTATAATATGTTGGGAATTTAAGAGAATCAGAGCCCCCCCCCATCCCTCTGACAGCTACTACAAACTTTTACTTGCTTTTACCTCCCTGGTATCCAAATTCAAATTGTATCTGTCACATACCAATGATACACAGTGTAACTTGCAGTGAAATGTTATTTTTTGACATTCTGCGATATAAAACAGAACAATGGGATGTAAATGTAGCAGGGTTAGACAGGGTTAGATAAGAAGAACATGACACATAGGAATCTAATGTTTTTTTTTGGGGGGGGGGGGGCAGAGATATCAAAAGTACAGATGTGCAGTTATAGCAGTATGTGCAAATAATAAAACTGTGCAACAGTGGGCAGAGGGGGTTCCATAAGTAATAAATAGATTTGTAATGGGGGGAGGGGATTAACAGCCAGTGCTAGGTGTTACCCTGGTCGAGGGTCTGAATGTTGTGGGGGAAGAAAGTCCTGCTCATTCTCTCTGTACTGGCCTTCAGGGAGCGGAAATACCCCAAGAACATGTTTTGGGTGACAGAAGAACGGGAGGGGGCAATCTGACATTTTTCTTTTTGGGGGTGGGCCAATCTGTAGAGGATGCTGAATTACAGCTCCTGAAGCTCTGAAGAGGGTATGGACACAACACTGGACAAACCAGGTCAGTATCATTGCAGACCTCTGTGTTTTATGGCTGGGGTGTAATCTGGCTCAGGCTTGGAAGCAACCACTTTAATCTAGAGTGGAGTCTGAAGGTGTCAACTTACCTAAGAGATTTGGGGATCAA
Organism: Mormyrops attenuatus; assembly: GCA_026777985.1. Taxonomy (NCBI): domain Eukaryota; kingdom Metazoa; phylum Chordata; class Actinopteri; order Osteoglossiformes; family Mormyridae; genus Mormyrops; species Mormyrops attenuatus. The sequence goes on along the minus strand of JAODKC010000001.1, from coordinate 44,586,609 downwards.
AACAGGATCTCCTCTTCATCAGTCCAGGTTCCCCAAACCTGCTTAGCTGAGCTGCTGTGGGGCGTCAGGTACAATCAAAGACCCATTTGTAAAGCGTAGCAGTAGCGGAACAAACAAACGGCAGATTAGGCTCAAAGCACCTGTGGTGCACGCAAATGCCGTGGACGACCCAAACGGGAAAGAGGGTGACAGGTGTAAGCAGACTGAGAGGGGTAGCGATGGAGGGCAGTCTGCAACCAAGACCATCGCATGGGGGCTCAGTAAGAGAAGGAAGGGGAGCCGGTTCTTAGAGAGTTACTCTCGGGTGTTTTGGGAGTTGGGGCTGTCCTGTCTGAGACACTGATCTTCACCTCCCACTCTCTGGGCCTCTTGGAAATGCCCCCCCCCTCATAATGGTTTCCTTCCTTCGTCGGGAAGGAGAGACCTTCTGCCCGCCTCCGGCCCAGACTACGTTAGATGGAGAAACGGAGGCAGGGGGGCTGGGGTGGGGCTCAGGGAAAAAGTGAGGCAGCCCCCCCCTTCCCCAGCCTGCAGGAAAGAAATCCAATCCTCCCTGTAGGGAAGTTAAAATCAGATCAGGAAAGGGAGGGAGAGCGAGAGAGCATTCAGATTGATTCCAGGTGGGAGGGAAGACCCTCACAGCAGCCAAACACAAGAGACATCCCGACCCGCGGCTCCACGCACCTGCCATCCAGACAGTCCTGCGGCGGCAAGATGGGAAGCGGCCCTTTAACCGGAAGGTGACAGGTTCCACTCCCAGAACGGGGCTCTCTCATCTGCAGACGCCGCGTCGAGTCACGTACTTAACCTGAATGTGCTGGAGATTTTCCCACCGTTTTCTAAGCCTCCCAAGCCAGGGTGGTAGCGTCTGCCAAGACAAATAAATAATCAAATGGCGACAAAAGAGCCCCCCCGCGGCTGATAAATCATTCTCGGAAGCCGTCCAGCAGAGGGTGCCCGCCGCGTGGTGCTCAGGGCAGAGCGAGCGCACACAGACGGGCCGGCAGCCGCAGGGGCGACCGAAATGCAAATAGGGTTAAACACAAGGCGCCGGCAGCTCATGTAGGGATATACCTATTTTCTTGGCTTCCCCATCGGGCTCCCGGTGCCAGGGTTCGAGTCGTTCCCCAGGCAGCTGCTTTTTGATACCCCCATTGAGAGGCAGAGCAAACAAGGCAGCCAGATGGGAATAGGCGGTGTGCGGGATTAGGAGGGCATCCCGGAATCGGCCTTCGACAGGGTTAGTGCCATCGTGTGGGGCTTGCTCCGAAGGCCAGCGGGAAGCTGCTTTGGCCGGGTGTGAGGGGGCAGTGAGGGGTTAAATGGTTCTCTGTCCCTCACACGGAGGATGGCGTTCTCCTCGCTTTTCATTTTCCAGCCCCCTCCACCAGCGCCCCCCCCCCCAACATTATCATTCATTTAAATTATTCTCTTATGCTCCTTCAGACAAATGGGATGTTTTACTGACTCTTTTTTTTTGCCTTACCCACAACTATATTCTTTTTCAGAAGTGATGCATGTGGCAAATGTAGAACAGATAATACTCCATAATCACTATGGCCCCTTTTATCCTATGGAAGACAGGAGAATTGAGAAATTGCTATTTAGAGAAATCCCAAGCAGAGAGAAAAAAAACAGGGAATCTTCATTCTCCCTCTCTCTCTCTCTCTATATATATATATATACACACACACACACACACACACACACACACACACACACATATGTGTGTGTGTGTGTGTCCAATCAATAATTTAATGAGCTATAATGAGGGATCCACACACTGGATTTAGTGGGAGTTAATTAATTTTGCATTTGGTACTTTTAACTTGAAGTATTTCAGCCCAATAATAGTGAAATATCTAACAAAGCCCCTTTCTGCCGGAGACAAAGTGGGGGTGGGGTTAAACGGGGGTGTAGTTCAGATGGGGTTTCCCCACATCCCTTTGTGGGGGGGGGTAGCCCTAAGTTGTCTTTCTCTGCCTCCTGCATGACACTCCCCCGCTGGGCAGGGCTCTTATGCTGGAGCGACAGAGCGCGCGTATGTTTGGGGGGGTCGGGCCCAGGTGGCATCGTGTCGGCGTCCAACCCACCCCGTCCAGCAGGACCAACATCTCAGCGCACATGTGTCCACAGCACCCATGCTGCCAGCGCCTCGCTAATTAGCGCATCACTGACGGACAGGCTGAGGAGCGGGGGCCCACCTCCCCTCTGGCCACTCGATTGGCTTCCTCCGCTGCAGCCTTTCGGCATCCAGGGACCCTGATGACTGTCTGTCTGGTGTGGCGGAGAGACGGAGCGTCCCATGTGGATCGGGAGGAGCTGTCACAGAGTGCGAATGTGTATATGTAAGCTATATCATTTATTGCTCAAATACAACATTATTACTCTGTAAACAGAGTCATATCCAAACATATTCAGGAACTGCTTATCCACTTATAACTGTTTAAATATGTTAAAATGAAATAACATGCTCGATAAACAGCAGCTATTTGCAACGCTCTCATACCCCGGTGCTTCTCTAAGGAGCTGATTCTGTCAGTCTGTTAACTTTGGCCTGAGCCCGGGGGGCCCGCCCCCCCCCCCCCCCGCGCCGGGGGGGGGGGCCGCCGCCGCGCGCGCCGGGCAGGGGGGGGCGCGCGGCGGGGGGG
>JAODKC010000001.1:44519760-44550097 GCA_026777985.1 Mormyrops attenuatus | reverse complement strand
ATATCTTGATATTTAGTCATTCAGATGCGATAGAAGGTCACTAAATAATAGTAGTAAGTGCCCCTCCAAAAAAACAAACAAACAAAGGATTATAACTGCATGGGTCACCTAACTGGAGGTGCCGTTAACTCCAGGATCTCACATGAAGTGTGTTCATTGGATAGTCACCTGCTGGAGGAAGGGCCCCCATAAGTTATGCAGCAGCTTGTGCGGACAGTTCGACACTTGCAGCTTTTTTGTTTAATGAATGTAAGAGCTGATCGGTTTGCAGTCGGGTTGTGGTGGTGACGGCCCCGGGGCCACATCTGTCATTTGTTTGAGGGGCGATGTGTGGTTTCTGTGCCTCTGCTCAGAAGGTTGTTTGGCGGAATGGCCATGTCACCTTTGGGCCCTTGAAGGTCCTTAATCCCTGGGAAACTGCTCCAGGGTTGCAGGATGGGAAGACGGCTCTGCACGCAGACCTCAAGCTTTGCTCTCACCTCATATGCATTTTTATACCATAAAAAAGGAGAGCACAGTGGCATATGTGGGGGAAAAAAACACATTCCAATGTAGCTATACAAATGGTAAATGAATATTTTTATTTCCCTCCCTTATGACAAAAAAACTGGAGCATTGTTCCTTCACAGGTGTGATTTTCTCCCACTGTGACTCTTTCTTCTGTTTGGTTTATAGGAACCAAGGTGTTCCTCTGATTGACACACTGTCACTCAGCACTAATTGTTGTATATTACTTTGGGCCGTTTTTTGGATTCACAAGGTATTAAATGGTCTTTTCACACACTAAAACATTTGTATAATCAGCTGTAGCTGATAGTCATCCATAGACTTAGTGAAATATGAAGGTGACAAAAGATGGTAACACTATTAAGAAAGGGTTATAGTTTTGACTTTTCAGAAGCACATGGTAACAGTCTCTATCAGTGCAATTAGTTTTTAACATTTAATTTGATTTGTAAGACAATGAATCTTGATTCCGCCTTGTCCTGCTGCTCGTGTTTCCTGAAAAGGCACATGTATGGGCTGATCTTGCATACGAACATCTGCTGTGCGTTTTGGCCCTGGTCTGTAGAGATGTTTTCAATTTGAGTCCCACATCGTGGGGGTCCGGAAGAGACTCGCCGACCTCTGATGGGAAGATGATCCACCGCAGACCGTGTCGAAAAATGGCCGAGCTATGCTAGTGCTCCTTCTTGGTCTTGGAAGAAGGTCACGCCCACTCGGATGGGAAAGGGTAGGATGGACCGACGCCATGGAAACCTCAGGCTGGGGGGGATCGGGGAACTTTGAATTGCCCAGATTGCTTCCGAGGAGGTGACGGTCGCACCTCCCTCCGTTGACGCCTGACCTCCAGGCCCAGATGTTGCAGAGGATGTTGTTCCTACTGTAGTCCCTTCGCTTACCCGGCTTTGCTGCTGTCGTCCTCCAGCATTTTCACAGTAGAGGGCAGATGTGGCACATCTGGCAGCATTTTCACACCTCACTGGCTTTAGCTCTTTTTCTTCTTCTCCTGGCAAACGGTCAAGACATCTCGCAGTTCACACCTGGGCTGTTTCCCTCCACCGGGCCGAATCAAAGATGTAAGCATGATTAAGAAGGTCAGTTTGGCTCGGATGGCTTTTCTTCTCACTGGCCGCCTGATGTGGTTCACCTGAAATCGCTCCTCTGATTTAACAACAAGCCCTTTCAATTGCAGTTTCAATTTTGGGCTGAAATTGGCCTATCTGGCTGTGGATGAATGGAAGAGCGGCGTTTCAGTGGCGGCCGTTGATGGGCAACAATGCAGTCCCCTTGCAGAGACTGATTGCCTCAAGCCTGCTTCCTGGTGTTCCAACCGCATCCCCATTCAGGCTTAATTTGCTTGTAAATGGCATCAGTATTACTTGGTATTGCTTCTTCAAATGAGATTTATTGTACTACACAGATGGGGCAGCTAGAATGCTGAAATGTGTGGGGGAAGCGGGGGTCTCAGATTTCTCTGGTGGAAGCACCACAGCTGAATGGTGCAGACTATTTTGTGCAGTTTTTTCTAAATGGTCAGTATATGACCACGGAAGGAGACAGGGGGATGAATACATATGTGCAGACAGTAACATCAGTTCTGCTGAGTGCTGGAATCTTCTGGATTCTGGTGACCGATGCTGTGTTGCTGTTTCTTTCTGCCGTGGTGAGTGTGCCCTGTAAATGCTAAGCAAGAAATCCTGCTTTCTGAAATAGGCCCTAGTTCCATTTTTATTGTTAATTTTTGATAGCCATTGTTAGCAATATTAGTTAATAACAACACATTATGCGGTATTTTGTGCATGCAAACACCGTAGCAACATATCCACAGATAACGTTTGGACAGTACTGTGTGTACGACCAATTAAAGAAACATAAATAGGATGTAAGTGCTAATAAGCGGTATAAAACTGCACATTTCATTATGCAGCCATCTTGAATTCTAAGGTCAGGGTTTCATTGGAATTCCAATTTTGGGGCGGGGGGGGGGGTGTTCTAGTTGAAATTTCTGAGTAGAAACTCAGAATTTCAGACTTCCGAGTTCAAACGCAGCAATCACAACGTCATCAAAATGACCACCTGCTCTCTGAGCTCTCTGGACAATTTCCTTCTCCATTTATGCATAAGAGTTAATCGGAAATGACCCGGACTTTGTACTAGGAAGCTATCAGGGTGAAGTCCATTTTAATGTCCAGCTCGACTGCTTCAAACATTTGCGTTCGCACATACGGCCCCTCTGGCCCCTCCGGCTAATGTCTAGAAACGTTGGCGAGTGGCGGTGCGTGTCTGAAAGGGGCTTTAGTCTCCCATTGACCTTTTATGTGGTCCTGGAATGAAAAATGTAATCACTATGTCAACATGACCTCACAGTGACCCCAACATTGGGGTGAGGAACAGAATAATGAGTGTAGAAAGGAGTTCTCTGACACACACACATGCACAGTGGGGCTGTGATCACATGACCACGAGCACAGTCACGTTTCAAGGTCTCGGTGCAGTTCTTGGTGTCTTATTAACAGATGGTGAGATTAACGCCATCTCCAGCCGTCATGGCAGATGCCGGACGTGGCATCCTATGGGGTAACTCACGGCTTCCAAACTCAACAAGCGCTATAGAACCTTACAAGAGATTGAGGCGAACCCTGCAGTTTTTCTCCAATCAGCCGAAGAAGTCTATTCCCCAATCACCCAAGTCTACAATTCAGCTTCTGTCATTGGCTGAGCATCTGAGGGAATAAGCACAGCACCTCCAGTGGATGGTTTTTGCAGTACTGTGTCTCCCTTGTTTATATATCCGCCAAGTGCTCTATCTGCGGAGGGTAGTTCCCTGAATATCTGTGATCCAGCTCCATAACTGCTTTAGAAGCAGGAATCTGCTTGTTCAGTTCCTCTATTATCATGCCCCCCACCCCTGTCTATTTGCTCTATGCACTTGTACAGTCCATGTATTCATTTCTTTATGGGGATTTTCCATTCATTTCTATGGGCATAATCTTAATTCCAACATGACAACCTTAAGCCCTACCCAGCCCTAACCTTAACCATAAATACAAAGCTTTTGGCATTTTTCATTTTTGATCACATTCACAGATTTTTATAAAATTGAAGCTATCCTTGTGGGGACCGAAAATGGTTTCAGGTTTTTAGCATATTGTGGGGAAATCTTGTGCCCACGATATACTATATGCATGAGCACACACACACACAATGTAATGATGTAAAAATTACAAAACATTAATGTTGATCTTTCTTTTGACCCCCTTCCCCAAAATATCAAAAAGGGAAGAAGGTGTACCCTTGTGTTTAGACCACGAACACTCTGTGTCTTTAAGAACATCCATCAGCTCATTGGCCCCTGTGATGGGGACTGATGTGGCCTTTACCTGCTCTCTCTCTCTCTCTCGCGCTCATCGTCTTAGGGGCTTACGAGGCTTGGGTAAAACCGTGCCTTGTTCTGTCAGCTCTGCCGCAGTTTTGTAGCCCCACAGTATTAACCGCAGTCACTGTCTATCTCTGAGGACCCCCCCCCCCCCCAAAAAACGCTTTCCGTCTTATCAGCCTCGGCAGTTTTTCCGAGATGAAGACTAAGCAGTCTTTTCGCCTAGAGATCTAACTCGGTCGATTAATATTTTAATATGAAGGCCTTCTGCGTTTGGACGTGTCCTAATTACACTGGGTCCTCGGGAACAGGAGCTGCGTATGGTTTAGGATATGCTACACTATATGGACGAAAGTATTGGGACACCCGTAGTAATTACAGGAATTGGTCACATAAGCCACACCCATTGCTGACATTCAGGTGTGTAATTAAGCACACAGCCATGCAATCTGCAGTATCAAACACTAGCAGCAGAAGGGGGGGGGGGGGGTCATATAGACGAGGTTAGTCAGCCCAGCACTGTCATTGGACACCACTGGACACCTTTCCAACAAAGTCGGTTCTCCACGTGTTTGTCCTGCTACAGCTGCCCTGGTCAACTGCAAGTGAAATGATTGTGACGTGGAAACATCTGGGATAAAGTTCAGTCGCTAGGTGGCATCCACACAAGCTCACAGACGGGGACCTGATCCCACCAACAATGTTCTACCATCTAATAGAAAGCCTTCCCAAAAGAGTACGGGCTATTGTAGCAGCTAAGGGCAGCTAAGGGTTAGTGACCGGACAGGCTGGTGTCCCAATGCTTTTGTCCGTGTGGCGTGTGTGCTGCCTACCTCTCTGCTGTGTGTTGTGACCAATTGCTCATTTATAATACTTCAAACCCCAGAGTTAGTTGAGGCAGCACCAGGGCCTGTGTGTACTTATGGGAGGATGCAAAAAGCTGGAATTGCTTTTTGTGCCTCGGCAGAAAGTGAGCAGTGACCATCTGAGCATGCATGCCTCTGGGCTAAGCCAGTGCTCGTTCTGGGTCCCTCTTGCTGACTGTGAGTCAGACAGGTCTGGTTTGGAAGGTGTGTGATGCGTCAGGCTAAATAGAACTCGACAGGATGCACAAATCTCAAGTTTAACCCCGGTGAGTGATGTAATTCACCCATAGTGCTGTGTTCCGGAAGGCGATTTGCTTTCCGGAACTTGGAGCCACCTGTCTGGTGAGTCAGACTGTCCAACCTCATTTAACACTGGCATCACAACAGATCCGATTAGATTTTTGAGCCCGGATTGCATCGTCTGCCTCACAGAGCTTTATGTTCCAGTACGTGGTGAGCAGAGATCGTAAGAGACTCCGCCTTCCAGTCCTCTGCTCACATACTGCGGTATCATCACAAGATGGCATCATCACCATTGAAAAAGTACATCTCTCATCTTTGGTGGCCGGGGGGGCTTATCAGGAGGGGTGTCAAACTGCGTGTGTGAAAGCCAGGCTGCATTTTTACTACAGTGTATGCTGTCGGGGGGTGTGATCAGTAGAGGAACTCACACATAACCCGCATTATATGTTCGGAGGATCTGGCACCGGGCCAACGTGATGAAACACCGTTTTTACACTGGGAAGGGTTTTCATTGTCACTCAGGATGTGGCTGCTTTCTGCACCTGGGCTCTCTCAGACAGCGAGGGGGTGTCGGCAGCTGTGCCAGACTCATTACTGAAAGGTATTTTCTCTCACACGCATGATCTCCCTCCATCTCTATCTGACACTCTCTCCCTCTCCACGTCTCTCTCACTCTCCTCGCCTCTCTATCATTCTCCTTATCCCTGTCTCCCTCTCCTCCCCCTACTCTCTCTCTCATGACCTCTCTTCCCTCCCCCATGGTCCTGTGTGGTTCCTGCTCACACATTCCCAGGCCTGCCGCTGTTTACACACAGTGTGTGAAGGAATCTCCTCCTTTTTCCTTATTTGTCACTGTGGGGCATTTGGGGGGATTTTGGGGGGTGGAACATGGGGGTGGTTGTTTAATAGTCCTACTCCATTCCATTAGCACTGTAGATGGCAGGACGAAAGGAAAAAATGAGGTGCCCTCTTTTTTCCCCTCTGTCTGTCTCTTTTGCCTCATTCTACCCCTTGAGTTTTCCGGGCCCAGCCGGCTGAGGATGACGTCTGACCATTGGCACGTTGTTGCTGTGCGCCTGCTCTTCTCACTCCATGGCAAACCCCCTCCCATACAGGAGGACGCCCTGAAAGATGACCGAGGAGGTCGTGGTGGTGGCCAAGTGGGACTACGCAGCCCAGCAGGACCAGGAGCTCGACATCCGCAAGAATGAACGTCTCTGGCTGCTGGACGACTCCAAGACATGGTGGAGGGTACGCAACGCCGGCAACCGAACCGGCTACGTCCCGTCCAACTACGTGGAGCGCAAGAACAGTCCAAAAAAGAGCTCGCTGGTCAGGAATCTGAGGGACACACTAGGTGAGCAGGGGCACTGCCGGCTGTGGGTGTCATCGCTTTGGTGTGAGCGGAGGTGGATAGTTCATGTCCAGAAAGTAAAAATCCAGACCAAGGTTTTGTTTCAACCAACCAGCTGAGTATAAAGAGTAACAGAGTACTCAACTGGTTGGTTGAAGCAAAATCTTGGTCTGGATTTTTACTTTCTGGAACTCAACTATCCACCTCTGACTGTGGGTGAGCCCTGGAATGGGCAGCACTGTTATATAAAGAACCAGCTGATCGCCACCCAGTGGTCAGCGCAGGGATGATTCAGGCATGAATGGCTGGCCTTTAGCCCCGTGATTGAGTCCTGTCTGAGGTGGTTTTCAGACTCCAGAGGCCCTGGGGGAACAGCAAACACAGGCCGTCATGTACCTTTTGATCTGTACTGCCGCGGTATGATGGATATCTACTCGAGGTGGGGGAAAGTGCATCCTCAAAGATGAGCTTCCCTCAGGACTCCAGGCAGGATGGAAGGCAGCAGTAAAGAATGAAGAGAGTTCTGTCAAAATGTGTGAAACAACTACCCATGCTCAGATCCCTTTCTGTGTAATAACTAGAAGATGAAAGGGTGTTAGACGGGAGCAGCAGTATCAGCTCTGCCCCCTTGTGGTGAAAATGAAACATAGCGATGATTACAGGTAGACATACAGTCACTGGTAGCACCCCTGCTAATGAGGTGTGGAGGACTGTGTTCACTGGCATATACTAAGATTATGGCATCATCATGGTAACAGTGCTGGGTGTAGCAACAGTGGGTTTACCTCACCTGTGAGGCATAAGGTAAAATCCTCACTAGCTGCTAAATATGGCGAAGGCCTGAATGTAGAGTAAGCAGCCCAGGGTTGTGGTTCCTGTCGAGCATCAGACGGGGACCTGGTGACTCTGACTCTTCCTGTGTGTGAAATGAGTGTGATTTCCACTGTCTCTATGTTGCCATTCAGGCCTTGGAAAGACGAAGCGGAAGGCGAACTCCTCGCCGACTCCCAGCTCGGAGGAGGCGCCGTCCAGCCGCGAGCGTGCCCATGAGCTGAGCGTCCCGGCGTTTGTGAAGTTCACGTATGCGGCGGAGCGTGAAGACGAGCTCAATCTGTCGAAGGGAGCCCGCGTGCTGGTGACAGAGAAGTGCAGCGATGGCTGGTGGCGGGGCAGCTGTGGTGGACGCACAGGCTGGTTCCCCTCCAACTACGTGTCGGAGGAGGGCGGGGAGGCGTCAGGGGCTTCGCCTAAGCGTGCCCCGCCCACTACTGACTCCCCCTCCCGGGGGGGGCCGGGTGGGGCACTCCACATAGTGCAGACGCTCTACCCCTTCAGCTCGGCCACGGAGGAGGAGCTTGACTTTGACAAAGGTGAGATCATGGAGGTGGTGGAGAGGCCCAAGAACGACCCGGAATGGTGGCGCTGCCGCAACTCCCGTGGCCAGCTCGGCCTCGTGCCCAAGAACTACGTGGTGGTGGTGAGCGAGGGGTCCTGGAACGGGGCCCACCCGCCGGCCTCGGGGCCTGCCCTCTCTGGCAGGTTTGCCGGCAAGGACTGGTACTATGGAAAGGTGACCCGGCAGCAAGCTGAGCGCGCCCTTGATGAGAGGGGGGCGGAGGGAGACTTTCTGGTGAGGGACAGCGAGTCGTCGGTGAGTTAATCCTACTTAATATCTGAGAGCGCCCCCTATTGGCGTGTTTAGCAGTTCGGTCTGGAAGGTCCACATAAATACTTGAACGTAAAGCATCCTGACCCATCTACTGTCCCGCTGCGTTCCCACAGCCCAGCGATTTCTCCGTCTCCCTGAAGGCCATGGGGAGGAACAAGCACTTCAAAGTCCGGCTGTCGGAAGGCGCCTTCTGCATCGGCCAACGGCGCTTTGGTTCCATGGACGAGCTGCTGGAGCACTACAAAAAGGCGCCCATCTTTACGGGGGAATCCGGTGACCGGCTCTACCTCGTCCGTCCGCTGCTGTGACCACGGGACCCAGCAACCTGTCTCTCGGCAACGAGGTTCATCCTCAGCCGAGCTCTTTGAAAGCGACAGATGGAGACTCCCAGACCCCCCGCTCTGTTTTGGGGGTGTGAAGGCGAGGTCGGCATCTGCTCGTGGCTCTCAATTCAGGAACAGGTGACTTTTGGGTGAGTGCGATTTACCACGGGTAGCCAGCGTGACCAGAGAGTGCAGACTCACTAGTGGTTGTCTGGTCTTGCGACTGACACAAACGTGATCGTGCAGATGGATGGATGAGAGGCAATGAAGAACAATCAGTCCTGTACACTTTTCACTGTGTGTGTAGCCGTGACAGTGCTTTTATCATCTGACTTCTGCTACTTTTTAAGTATCACCTGTTGATGTTCCAGAACTTTGATTTAACTCTGGTTATCACTATATGTGCAGCTAAAAAGCTCCCAAAGTGTGTATATGAAGCATGTGGACCAAGGCACCACAGCCTTGGATGCATTCAGGAAGGAAGCTTTGCTTATCAATGGAGGGAGGTATGTTGCTGTTGTGTATCAGTAAGAGGGATCGTTTCATGTCAAGTTATCTTTGTATGTAACGAGGCAGCGACCTAGGCTCACAGTGATGCATTTAATGAATGAGGATACAGAATGGATCATCGTCCCTGGGGAGTTTTTTTTAATAGCGTAAACACAGCAGATGGAATGGATGAATCTGTATGGGTTTGAAGAAGGTTCCCCTCGTGTTTCCCTCAATAGGTGGCGCTCTCACTACAGGAAAACGAAACAAAGCACACTCCACAATCCAACCGAAAGCTAGTCAATTAACAGCCCCTTGGCTGGATCCAGCTACCCAGTAGTTTTCCCACTGACCTTTTGATTGGTTCTGGACATGAAATTACATTTTTTTTTAAAATCCACAATATAATTTTTGTAGGCTCTTTTTGGGCCTGTTTAACACGTTAATCATAGTGGAATGAGGGATGATGTAATAGTGTTTGCTTCTTTTTTGTTTGAAAAAGACAGTCATGTCATTTCAGATATTATTCCCTTTGTGCTTGGAACTCTAGCTGCTGTTGCCATTAGTTACCAGTAACTCTCAATCATCTCCACCACTACACAGTAACATGACACATTTTACCACTGTCCAAACCCTACTCTGTCCCTCCACATCATTGCTCATTCTTTGCCAACTACTCCCATCCAGCCTGTCTGGGCAAGGGGGGTGCAGTTATCAGGCCTTTGATGTGGTCCTTTCGGTGACTCCTGGGACCTCCCACAAGCAGCTCCTTTGAGCTGCGGTCGGTCAGACGGGTGCAAGAAGTCGCGGTGGGGTGGGAAAAGGAGCGAGTGGGCTCCACATGTGCAGGGAAGCTGTGAAAAGCAGCGGGGCACCAAAAGCTGAGGATCTGCTGTGCTGTCTGTACCAGAACTGCCGGGACAAGGAGCGGACAGGAATTGGAGGAAAAGGTAACCACTCAATTCACGGTTACAATTGTTTCAATTGTTTTGCTATGGTTACCGAAAGGTTCTGGAACTCCTGAGAAATGGTCTATCTGCCTCTCTTGCTGTCTCTGTCTGCTTGCCGGCAGTGGAAAGCCATGCCTCGACCGTGTGCGGTGCCGCTGCTGTGCCTGCTCCTCCTAGGACTCCTCTACCTTGCAGGTAGGTGTGCTTGCAGGGCTGCAGACCGACATTAAGGGCTTCATCCAATCTGCACGGGGCAGGGGAGGGAGGGGAGGGGAGTCCCAAGATATTGTCTGTGGCTGCGTGATATCAAATCATTTGATATCATTTATCTAATGTTGCACATTCCTGTTACCTTGCTGCTAATAAACTCACCTTAAGACATGAAGATGGAAAGAAATAAGAAACCTCTACATAATCCAGGTCTTCACTGGTTTTACCGTAAAGGTGCCTTTGCCTGTATTATGACTTTCAGTTGATAGCTTTGTCTCTTATGCTAATCATCCTGTAATGAAGCTAATTAGCTAGCCAGCATGTTCATTTTTGTATATACGTAATGCAAATGTCACTGTGTTTAATAAGCTCCCCGCGAACAATTTTTCATTCTAGAAATGTTTACCAAACATTATGATTCTGGTACAGAAATGTTCAAAGTGTCCAGTTTTCCTGATGTTCTCAGAAGCTAATCCCACTACTACAACTAAGAATAATAATAATAATAATAATAATAAAGCAAATGAAGGACATGGTAGAGAAGGGGTAGCACTATGGCTTTATACATGATAGTGGAGATGGATGGATGGATGGATAGATGGATGGATGGATAGATGGATGGATGAGAGATAAGGAAGAACAATCAGTTGCATTCACTTTCCACGACAATATTTTAATCATCTGACTTCTGCCACTTATTAATGTTGTTTGTACCTTGGGGAACAAAACTGTACCAGGGCTTTTCTCTGACTGTGCACCAACGGCAGAATAGAAATCTTTTTGAGTCATCTGTAACCAGTGGGAGTCAGTTGGATTCATCTGTGTCAAAGCCCCAAAGCTCCATTGTAGTGTGGAAATATCATGGGTCTGTGAGGTAAACACCAGGCCCCAGGAACTGAAGGGAACACTATCGTATACCCCAGCGGGAAAGTGTGACATCCATCTGTGGGAAAGGGGGCGAAGGTGGAGGAACACTGGTGCTCTCAAAACCCTGACAGCTTTGTCCTGTCCCCTCTCTCTCTATTCCCTGCCCCCCACCACCACCACCATGCCCCCCTGCAGTGGCAGACCGGAGCACTTCAGATGAACAAGTCGAAGGTAGGGAATAACTCTGGACAAAACCAGTGGTCATGTAGCTACTTGTTAAAATTGGTTTTAGTGTGTAAATGTTGAGCAGATTTCTGTTTGGTTGTAACTGTTGGGTCATCTGCATTTGGGCCATCGGTAGCGCCGGCCCGCGAGAAGCGTGGCCTGCCGAACTGGGCCCTGACATCCTCGGACTTCTTCGGCTGGGTGGAGAACCTGCGTGCCCACGCCGGCTATGACAAGATGGAGGATCTGGCCAGGACCTTCTGGGCACACTTTCCCTCCGCCAGCCACATGGGCTACGAGAGCCCCGAGCCGGAGGAGTGACGGGGAGGGGGGAGGATCTAGAAGAAGATGATGGAGAAGGGAGCTCTTGTTTAAAGCTGATAGCAGGGCGTTCTAATATATGCAGTGGAAACGGGAAACACAGCCTGTCAATAAAAACTTAACATTTAAATCTGAAATAAATCATTGAAGACTCAGGTTGTTAAGATGTTCAGTTTCTTGAATGAATGCTACACATACTATATACATATAGCTTTAAGACACCCAAGCGCTTCACAGAACCAATGGGGAGCCACCACTGTGTAGCCCCCACCTACATGACGGAACGGCAGCTATTCTGCTCACCACACAGTAGCTAAGGTGGTGAAGGGGCAGACAAGAATTCACCAGATATAGGGGATGATTTGAAACCCCTACTCTTTTATAGGATACCCAGAGATCTTTTATGGCCTCAGAGAATCTGGACCTTGGTTTTACATCTCATTCAAAGGACGGCACCATTTTTATAGCATGGTGTCCCTGTCATTGCACCTGCTATGGGATCCACACAGACCACAGGATGGGTCAATCTGTTGGCCAGATCAACACCTCTTCCAGCAGCAACTCATCCAAGTACTGGCCAGGCCCAAACATGCTTAGCTTCAGATGGATTACCTAGTCTGAACTGCAGGTGGCATGACTTCTGACTTGTGCTATATCAGGATTTGTAAAACTTCCACACTGATCCCTGAATATGAGCGATGGGTTGGTGCCGAATAAGTCGATGGTTATACCTCATGTCATAATGCTTACTTTATCTGTGGTTTATCTGATGTCGGTTAGATTCAGTGCAAAAGGAGATTTTGGCATTAGATTTTGATCAGAGGAGGTACAGAAATCTTGCAGGTAGAGTTGCACGTACATCTGACAGTAATTGGAATTCTGTTCTGTGGGGAAATTGGTTGCTCTTGAGTATTCTGCTCCTGTCATAACTCGCGAGTTGTCCACTTGTATAATCTGAGAGTGGTGTGCAGGTGTACTGAGGTCCATTAATGGCTTGTGACTGATGTATTGAGGATTGAAACACAAATACAGATTAACAAGGGTTTATGCACAAGGAGTGTGTGTATCATCATTGACAGAGAAATGGGATTCTGTCTACAACGTTTGAAATTGTCTGACTCCAAAGGGATCAGAAGTTTCACACAGCGGTCTGTGTGGAGTAGAGTGATGAAGAACAGCAGAGGGCTTCTGAAGACGTGTCCCGGTTGAGGAACAATACATTTAGAACAAATGGAGTTTTGAATGCATTATGATTGAAGAAGGGAAAACATCAAAGGAACGCAATGTGTGCATGGAGGTGTGTGTAACAAAGAAACTTTAACCAAGTAGTGAATGTTAACTTGATCAAAGCAAGCCAATAAACAGACAGACCAAAGTATTAGAAAATGAAGCAGCACGCCCATTTGACAGTGTTAATGACGAGCACCACTGCACAGCAGGGTAATGTGTTCAGCATGTGTGCCATTACAGAGTCACGTGCAGAGCACAAATCCACGTAAGCATGTACTGTACAATCTGCTACTCCGCGTATATGCATGAGGGGGCTTCCAGTTTGTGGGGGGCAGGGGGTTGGGGGCTGGAGCTCAGGCAGACAGGGTGGGCTCAAATCGTGGAAATTAGTATGGAAAGTCTGAGCTCAATGGTGTCTTTCCAGATGCCTTTGAAAAGAGTAGACTCTGGGCCTAGGGGGGGGAAGAGAGAACTGGGCAGGAGAGAGCGCAGGAAACAGAGGTAGACGGTAACGTTGTGAGGCCGTTTCTGTACCACGTTTCATGGCATCTGCAAGCAGCAGTATGTCACACATGAGGAACAGTGCAAGGCGGACATGCTGGGGAAGACTGCATGTGCAGAAGACGTCCAAGTTACGTGTCACGGAAAGGGATAATGTCACCAACAGGCTCAGGGTAAGAGCGGGCTGAAATTTAGGATGGAACAGATGAGGATTCACAGAAGGAAGTCTATGTAGAAGCTAGGCTCCCCCCAGCCCTAATCCTCGAGAGCCGTCATGCTGCAAGCAGAGCTGTCCAGCCAGGGAAAGACAAGCAGGGCTTTGAGGGAAGGACGAGGTATGGTCCTTAGCTGTTTAAGGGGGTGGGTACCACTCACACACACACACACACACACACACACACTTTTTGGACGCGTGGTTTTCCTGTGGGCTGGCCCTCTGCCTGTAGCATTCCTGCAGCTGTGGAAGGCTCGCCCGCTTTGCATTCTACTCCAGGCTTTGCCTCTCCGTCTCCGGTCCTGAACAGCGCAGAACGTACGGCAAGGGACGCCATGCCTTCTCGTGACCTCCGCATGCCGCTCGTGGCACTCTTGGTCATCCTCACCACCTGCGAAGGTAACGGGGCCCCTGGGGAGGAAGCCATGATTAGAGCGAGGGGGGCGGGGGTCCACAGGAAATGAGACATCCGTGGCTCTGTTTGTGTAAATAGAGGGTAAACCGAGAGCCTGGAGGGATGCATTCCCGATATCAGCACGGTCGTGGAACCAACAGAGCGTGCAGGCTTCCGCTGGTGCTCGAGGGGTGATGTGCTACACAGATTGGAAGGGAGCAGCATAAGTGCGGGTTTTGTGCTGGGCCTGAAAATGGGGGAAGATGGAAAAATGTCTGTGTCGTGTTGGAGGTGACATGAAGTGGATATGGGATGGTGCTGGAGTATCAGACACCCCCGGGAAGCGTGGGGCCTGGACCTCTTAAAACAGCTAGTGAAGCACCGAAGACAACTTCAGTGGTCGTTGTCAATGCCACGTTTATGTCCCATGCAGATGTGTGCAGTGAGAGCAAGCTCCAATCGATCCTGAGTAAGAGGAGAGAAGGTGAGGAGATGCTAATCAGAGCAGTCACTTGGTGAGATCTGTGTTCGTAAGCAAAGCTTGGCACAAGGCTGGCTGGCCGTCTCTTTCCATTCCCATAGCCCCAGAGGAGCAAAAGCCCGGCCGGCTGCAGCTGACACCGGCAGAGGCGAGGGAGTTCTTGTCGCCTGTGAGGAGGCCAAAGAGGAACGTTTGGGACAGGAGCAGACCAGATGTGCAGCAGTGGATTATGCAGTATAGGCAGATGGGCTTCGACGAGTCGGTAAGGCTCAGCCATTGATCCACCTGAATGTGCAAAAGGGAGGTGAGGGGTAGAGCGGCGACGTGAGGGGAATTCGGTGGGTCTGTGTGGTTTTTGTAAAACTGAGGTGTCGTCTGGCTAGTTGTGTTACCGAAGTCTTGCATGAAAGCTGTGAAGTAGGCATTCCTTACTAGCTCTGTGCCAGACGGTATCTCTATCACAGGCTTTCTTATCCCTCATTATCCTACAAAAGGTCCGACACAAAAACAACAAGAAAGTGACGAGTCGAGACGGCACTATCTGACACATGGTCGACTTGACTGTTTGCAGAAACTGGAGGCAGATCTGTCCTACTGGTTTGATTACTACAGGAGCATTGACCGGGGCCGTCAGCACCATTATGATGAGAATTCCCCCCTGGTACCCCAGCACCGGAGCTCCCACCGGCATGGCGCTGACGTCAACTACGATTACTATTAAGTCACCAGAGCAACTGATTAGTGCTTCCCGCATGCAAAACCCATCCCTTATACATGCCTTTGTAGATGGTAAGACTGGATGTCATGTTTCAGTGTCTATTTCTGCCAGTAGTGATGAGTTTTAGAACAACTGTAGTGCATCATGGAGTGAATAAAGTCATAGCTGCAACAGGCCTCCTCTTATTTGATGTACCCTTAAGTAACTTGGCACAAGGATTCAAACTGGCATCAATATTTTTATTCAAACAAACACAGTTGCCTTCAAAAGGAGGTAAGTGTCTATAGAGGGCAGAAAGTTTAAAAGCCTTCCACAGTAGTCCACTGGAAAGCAGAACACGAAACTCAAGCTAGATGGCCATAGATGGCAGCTTGCTGAAAAGTGGGTGCCCCCAATGATTGACCGATTGCAGAAAGGAATTCCGATTCGTCCACTGACAGGAACATTCTGTCCAAAAATCTGGTCAGAAATAAAATGGAAGGGAGCTGGGGGGCAAGACATCTCACCCAGCAAAAAAAAAAAAAAAAAAAAACCTAAAGCAGAAGTCTGTCACATCTCATTTTAACTTAATGGGAGGAGTGGAGGGGGAAAAAAGTGCAAGGTGAGCGTTCCCTCCTGGCACGGAGAGCAGAGAGGCCAGGATGAAGCTCAGGTGTGACGAGTACGACTCTTCTTCATGCGAGCTGGTTTGGGCTTTGGGATGTACTGGTTGTTCGCCTGGTGCTCGAGTTCCCTGCTGAAGTACTGTATGGTCTTGTTCAAGCCCTCTTCCAGGGGAACCTGGGGGGGACAAGCAGTGTGAAGGAGGAAGGCAGACTCACCAGTCAGGGATGTGAGGTTCAAGCATGGGTAGGAGGATAACCGTACACACCACGGGTTCCCAGCCCAAAAGGCGCTTGGCCTTGCGGATGTCGGGCCGTCTTCGCTGTGGGTCATCCTGGGCTTCAGGGAGGAACTGGATCTGGCTACGGCTGACTGAGGAACGGTGTGAGAAGCGTGAGCAATGCGAAAACAGTAATGGGGAAAGCGGGCCGTGCGTGTACCGACTCACTCACCAACAAGGCTCTTGATGAGTTGGGCAAACTCAAGGATGGTGTGTTCTTCGGGATTCCCCTAGAGCGAGAGTGAGTGAGAATTGGTTTTGTAGCATCACTGATGGACGCCCGAGTGTGTCGATTCTCACCAGGTTGACGGGGCTGCTGACGTTGCTATTCATGAGGGAGACGAGTCCGTTGACGAGATCACTGCAGTAGCATGTGAGACAGGATGGGAGACCATGTGTTTAGACGGTTTAAATCTATTCATAGATGCCCTCAGATAGGGCTTTGCATTATGCAAATGTAACCTCTCTTGTACCAAACATTCCTACCTATTTTTCATACCTTTACATACTTCACTCTTTCCTGCCCCTGCTGTTCTGACCACTCAAATCACTGAAATCAATACTGATGCTCACATATGTATTAGTCCTGCTTTCCTTATCACTTACCTTACATACTGGAATGCTCTTGTCTGTGAGCCGGACCCATACACCTGCAAAACCACCAAATACCACAGGCTTCAATCCAGACTACCTCATAAGACACATCCCTACCACGGCAAAAAAAGGGTAAACTCATGAGTTCTATGTGACAGTGCTTACACATTAGATCCCTTAACTGAAGCCAGGAAGGAGAAAGTTCAGTCAGCTGCATGAATCACCGACAAAGTCCCATCACCATGTACCCAGCTCCACCTGACATGTGGTCTGGGGTAAGACAACCTCACTTCTATTGGTGGAGCAGTGTGTGGCTCAGTGGGTTAGGCCTCAGCCTGTGATCAGAAGGTTGCCGGTTCAATACTCGAGTGAATAGTCATATCTCTGCTGGGCCATTGAGCAAGGCCCTTTACCCCCCAGAAAAATGAATTTCAAAATCCCTGTACTTGTGCAAATGGTAAATAAATTATTAACTGGTGATGCACCAATAAGGAAATTTCTGGCCGATAAAGATAGCAGATTATTGTGAAAACTGATACCAATACCGATTGTTTGGGAGGTTCTGCTTAAGTTTAAAGGGACACAAAAGGGACATTCCACCAAAATAAATAAAAAAATAATCACATTCCATAGATATTTAAAAAGTATTTATTTTTTGGTAAGAAAACACCAACTCTGGCATTCAACAACAGTCCTGGAGCACTATATTTTATAACATATACATCTTTCATGTTTATAACATAACACAGAAGGGCTGATCATCAAGTGTAATAAACTCTGTAATTTTCCGAGTAATATCTTTCCATTTTCCACTGTCTGCACTGAATTTTCTTTTGCTATCAAACGACTGCGATACTGACGGACCAGTGTTATTCAGCAGTACTGCAACCTTCTTCGCTGTCTCGCCTTAAGGTGAGCAATCAAATTTGCTGTGTTGAAATGTTCATTAGTTTGCACATACTTGGGTGTGCAAAGCAATGTAGGTACCATTCTAATGGGAATTATCAGCGGTAAAGATTGGTTTGTTTTTAACCATGGGACGATGACTGATTGTTACTGTATCAGCCGATACCGATAGAAGGCTGATAATCGGACATCTCTAGTATTAATTTCTTTCAATCCGTTCAGCCACAACCCAGCATGTTCTGGGGGGTTGTAACACAACCTTCGCCAACATCATCACCCCAGGAAGTACAACTAACAGTCAGCATGCTTAAAAAGCCAGACACTGCCCTAGGAGATACACCACTGACAGGGTTCTGTTAAGGTCCAGCGGTGGCGGGGTACAATCCCCTTACATCCCACCACCTTACCGTCAAGGGCTCCCCCTGCAGGGCCTGCAGGATGAAGTTGCTCACCACCCGGCCGTCGTTCATGTGCATCCGGGAGCCAAACGTGTTGAAGATTCTGGCCACCCTCACCTCCACTCCTTCCTGCGGTGAAGGGAAATGACATCATTAACGCCCATGGGCCTTCGAGGGAGTCTGTACCCTGGCACTCTGTCATCGGGCTCACCTTGCATAACAAAATACAAAGCTCATACACACTAGTTGTACCTTTGTTACTCTGATCTCTCAACTACCGCCAGTATCGCCTCACATCACCACCACAAAGGAGGTTCCACAAGCCCTCACTGCTAATCAACCACACAAGCAGCAGTTCCCTCAAGTAATTACCATGACTTCAATTACCTTCATGGCATCTGACACTTCCACTAACCACATCAAATTAGCATATGATCACCACCTCGGTGGCCACAGCCGATTTTCCTGAGAGTGCGCAAGTCACAATTAATCGCTCGCTAACAGATGATTACTGCTAATGACTCACTCAGAAATGCACCCAGACATTTGCTCTGTCATACTGCACCATCGAACACTCAGACTCTGCTGGCAGGACTGAGCTCACACCACAACTGCCATGAAAGTAGTACCAAAGTCTGATACTTCATTTTTAGAAAATTTTCATGATTATATTTTAGAATAAAATGACTCTATAGAAAGAAAACATCAGTCTTATCTATAAAGAGGAAAACTGGTGCCTAATGGTCATTTCAGTATTGCCGAAAAAGGTGCTTTTCAAGACAAAACATTTTAAATTAGTTAATCTTTTTGTGTTCAGAATTATAACCAACATTTGTATCAAACTAGCAAGCTAATGTACTTGAGGGCCCAATGGTGGGATCACTTTGCCGACCCAGGGATTGGAACCGGCGACCTTCTGAGTCCCAACCCACTGAGCGGAACCCTACCACACAACTTTATATATTTTTATTTTTTTGGTCAATGTATAATTCCATGTATGTTAATTTACAGTTTCGATTACTTTATATTTATTTTAAAATGTAGAGAATAGTACAAATGAGCCTTTCTATGGGTAGGTGTGTCCATACTTATCTACAGACAACTTCCAGGAACTCTCCATTGCACCAAGATGTTTCAAATGCTCCATCATGCACGTCATGCTGTTGCGCAATGTGAATTTATTTCTGCGTATTTCACGCTACACAAACTCCCAGTAGGTAGCAAAAATGTGGAATGTCTGGCAGAGAACTACGAGGAAGCAAAAACACAGGCCGTCTGAGGATTCCGAAGACTGAAGAGGGAAACGCTTCCCTCTTCAAACTCCAGCCATCCAACATTACTATTTGTCATGGCCTGTAGTACATGTTTGTGGTACTTATTTTTGGATACTACTAGGTTTTGGGTAAAGCTATATTTTAACACCGACACCTTTCACAAAGGTAACATTTGTCGATGCCACAACATCTATATAGTTAGGATAGAGCTAACCATTTTAAATGTGTCCAAGTCCTCCAGAGTCAACCTACCAGGATATTCGACACCAAAATCTGAACAAATGGGGCTCAGGAACTGAAAAGCACCAAACTGCCGCTCTTGTCGGTTCGTTTTTGTACAGCATACACTCCGTAGCAGATGCTCCTGTTACAGCTGGCAGATGAGAAGCTTACCTGTTTCATGTAGGCATAGCACATGGTCTCCGCCACTCGCTTGCCCTCATCATAGCAGGCACGGGGGCCAATGGGGTTTACGTGGCCCCAGTAGTCTTCACTCTGGGGGTGGACCTCTGGGTCTGGGGGGAGAACAGGGCTGAGCGGTCAGCCTTTTGCACACTTTCTTACTTATGTTTTCAGGTTGCTAGTCAGGAACCTCACCATTCACAAAAAAACACAAAGATACTTGTTAACTCCCATTTTTCATGCCAACATGTCAAACACAGCCAAAGCAATTTAATACCTTATTTCCCCATTACTTTCTCCCATTTACACCCATATCCTTCCCCACATATTTCCCAGAATGCACTCCACCAATGACTGGGGACAGATCTTACCTCCATACACCTCCGACGTAGATGCCAAGAGGAGCCGAGCACCAACACGCTTCGCCAGTCCTGGGGGAGACAAATGTGCCTCTAATCAAAACTTTACAACCAGGGAGGAACTTGGTCATCAACACGTACTAAATTCAACTTGTACATAAACCCATCATAAATCCTAGGAACAGAGTCAAACCCACAGGCAAATGAACAAAAGTGAGACTAAATTAAAATCAGGATACCCACACCACTGACACGTTCCTTACTAACTAAATTCAGAGTCCCATTTCCCAGAATGCACAGGGGACAACAGCCATTTCACAAGGCCAGACTGCTGAAAAGTGATCCCAAATGGTAGAGCGCTCGTCAGACTGGTGCGATCAGCATTCCTACACTGTCTGCGCTCCACCTCATGCCAGAGTTTTAGTCCCTGAAGAAGCTCACATGAATCTCAGCCAGGGATCTGACATCCCCCTCTATGGGTCAGTTGAACTCAACTGCATTGTGATAGCTGCCTCGCCTCAGCCAAGATGAGTACAGAACGTTACCATGGCAATTCTGCAACCATTTCCCCTTCGTACGGCAGTGAGCTAGCGCAAGCTAAAAGGCAATGCAATGTGCGTGTGCAGGCCGGCGCTGTGACTTACCCAGCATGTTCAGTGTGCCTATCGTGTTCGTCTTCAGGGTCTTGATGGGGTTGTACATGTAGTTTGGGGGAGAGGCTGGGGAAGCCAGGTGGTAGATCTGGTCCACTGTGACAAAAAGGTACAACGCAGAACTTAGTTACTCTGGATATATACTCACAGAACCGTGAGCAGAGGCTTGCTGCATGGTGCTATTTGGACCATGCACTCTGTCCCACCATTTTCATCCTCAGCTCCCTGCAGAAGTTTGGTCTGTGCTACTAGTATAGACACTCCCCACGATATTTCGACTTTAAGATGGGTAAATGTTTTACACTTTCAGTACATTATTCGAAAAAATAACATGAGATATTCAACATTTTATCATACAGTAGGCTTTGTGTTAATGATTTTGCCCAACTGTAGGCTAATGTAAGTGTTCTAACATGTTTAAGGTAGACTATAGGCTAGGCTATGATGTTTGTTAAGTTAGGTGTGCTGTATTAAAATGAATACCTTATGATAAGCCTATCAGAACGTAACCCCACTTTATAAACAACGTAACTTTATAAACAATGTTGCTCATGAGGATTATTGGATCAGAACCACAACAGGCTCTTTGGAAACATGAATAGTACACCGGTGGCCCCCTCCCCCATTTCTCTGGACAATGGTGTCCCAGCTCACCTTCAATGTACAGAGGCTCTACCACATCATGGTTTATCAGCTCAAAGTTCTCATGGCCGATCCAGTGCTCCACGTTGCGCTTCCGACCCGTGAAGAAGTTGTCCACCACAGTCACTTCGTGCCCATCCATCATCAGCTTGTCCGCCAGGTGAGAACCAACGAACCCTGCCCCTCCAGTGATCTACACAGAGAGATGGATGATTGGCAAGTGTCGACACACAATATATTAAAGATAAACGCAGTTTGGTCATTTCTCAGCGCTACACCAGAAAGAGCAACAACACTGAAAATTAAATGGTCAGACTGCTCATGACAAAGTTACGTCAGAATATTTGCTCAGTGATTACCAGGATCCTCTTCCTGTCCTTCTCCGACAGAAACTTCACAGGAGGGTACTTCTGAGAAAGACTGCAACAACAAAAGGAAAATCTTAGAAGGCATGAGGTAGCAGAGAGTACCAATAAAGAGCTTGCTGGCATTAAGCCCTACCACAGATAATGTTCAAGACGGCATTCTGGTCAAAACAGCAAACCACGCCACATCAACTCAGTTACCGAAGGTTCTCATTGTAAGTGGTGCAGACCATGACCACTGAAGGGTCAAAATCCCTTTGGTACACCAGACAGTGGCCGCACTGCCCTGTGGACACAGGGTCCTCATTCCACTTTCATCACCAGGGATACAATTAAAAGAAAACAGTTAAACTGGTGCTCACAAGGCACCCGAGGTCTTTGACACTCATGGCAACTTCAACCCAACTACCAGCACCTGCTGCCCATCTAGGCACACTCACCAAAATGCAATGCTGTGATCAAGTAATCCAACCACTACTGCACCTATACCTGGGCCAGTTAGAGCACACCTCCATGCCCCTTCCACTTACAGGCTAAAGGCTGGTTCATACTTTTGCGTCCAGCCTACATAGAGCTTACGCTATGGTCTACGCAAGTGGCTTAACGCTCTGAAAGTCTGCTGTGACCAGGTACCTTGTGCTTTTATAGACACCTTCAGTCTTACACGGAACCCAGATTTCCCTATCGGTTTCAAAAACACTGCAGTCATTGCAGTTCCAAACAATGGATGGTCCTGACTTCCACGCAGGGACACTTAATCACAATCCCATGACCTGTGTTGAAAGACAGGCGATGAAACAGGCCTGACTCTCAGAATCAGATCTTCCACCAAAAGATTTTCCTACCTGAGCTCCAGATCTTTGATCTTCTCCCGAAGAGGAGCTACTGCCTACAACAGAGAACAGGTATCAGTGAAAACTATTTTCAATTATCACACTGCCCACTTAGCTTCTGGTTTAAAAGCATGCACCAAACCGTCAGAACAGGTTGTTGTGCCATAAAAATTCGGGGTTTTAGGGTAGAATAACTCCCCTGCTGGGAGAGGGGGGGCATTTCTCATCTAGCACAATAGCCCCACCATCCTAAAGAGTATAGTACCGGCACAACAGGTAAAACAGAAGGAGCAGCATGTCTCAAGCACGGAAGGTGCGTATGTTAGTGCACATGTAACAACAGATCAATAAAACAAAGAGCTGAGTCAGAGTTATGAACTGGGCGGGGCTAAATTCACTAAAACAAATGCCAGTTGGTGCAAATCATCAGGCACGCCTTTGTTTCTAAGGAAATTAGTCAATGACTGAAGGTTTGCCTCAATCGAAAGAGTGATCAGTTGAGAGGACAGGCCTCATTCAGAAAGTGGGACCCATCTCCCACCCTCCTTCACCTTATTACCCCTGCCCCAGCAAACGGATGCTTTTTGTCATTTAACACATCTTCAGTAATTTACTGTTTCTCATTGAACACGCAGAAATCAAGTCCATTTACTGTCTTAATGGAGGATGGAACTGCACTGAAGAAGCCTGGCCATTAGCATGAAGCACAGGGTGCCCCTAACATTGACAGACAGAACTGAGGACATTTCTACCAACCTCATCTATCTTGCGCTCAAATTTAATCTCGCCATGTTCTTGTATGGACCTGTAGGGTGTACGGGTTAACAGAGAAAGAGGTCAACAGCACAGTGCAGCTTCTCTATCCCCATGGGTGACAGAGTCCCAGGACAGCCTGACCACTGGTGCCATGGCACTGTTATACCCAGACAAAATTATCCTAAGAGACCCAAAATTAACACAGTACAATTACTTAAAAGCAAATCGATGTCTGTATTTGCACGTAAAGGACTGAAAGAGCAGGAAAGCGTCGTACTCTACCTCATGTTGGTGTAGGTTCCCCAGACAGCTGGAAAGCAAAGAAGAAATATCACTTCTGCCGACTCTCAGTCCATGTTAATCAGTGTTCCCCTCCAGCAAGCAAACCAAATTGCTGTGTGATGATGGGAAATCCCAGGCTAGATCCTTACAGATGGTTTATAGATACGCATTACTGGTAGAACTCTAGATTCACATTTATTTTCATTTACCAGATGCTTTTGTCCGGAGCGACGTATACATCAAGCAAATAACACGTTACAAGCAAGAGCTGTCGACTAGGTATAAGTGCCTAGTCACATGTCTATGGAGTACAGGAGCAAGAGCTACATCAGAACAAAAGAACCCAATAACGTAAAAACTATTTGATGAACATAAAGACCAACATTATGAACATTCAGGGAACATGGAGGGGCATCGGCTTCTAAAGCAGGGTTGTCACACTCCAGTCCTGGGGGGGGGGGGCAGAGCCCTGTGTAGCTTAGTTCTATCCCTGTTCCACCACAAATGATTCAGTTCAGGAGCTGTGTGGTAATTGGCACAAGGAGTTGACTCGGGTGTGTTAAATGATGGGAAACCCAAAAACCGTGCGGGGCTCTGGCCCTCTGGGACTGGAGTTTGACACCCCTGATCTAAACGTTTCGCAAATAAAGCAGTCAGCAGTCTTCGCAAAATCAAACCAACTCCACTATCAAACACCAGGAAGGAGCGTCAGTCCACATAAAGTTCAGCAATAAGAGTAGCACATTCTGGGGGGACATGAGGACATCTCCCAGGGAAACTGCCCCACAGGAATCTCTGACAAACCACATGCTATGTCCATTTAAGATGGGACAGACAGGTCAGATGACAGTCGAGACCGAGAGCTCAGTGACACCAGAGGGAACCTCGCTGCCAGGCTGCCCCCCTTGGGTTCCACAAACTTGCACTGGCAAGCAGCTTTCAAGACCACTTGAAGACTTCTGAGCATCCCAGCAACAGTGTACAGCGCAGGGCTATGGAGATAACAAGCATGTAACCATGCCGACCGAATTAATCATAGCCATGAGTCAGTGCGGCTCCCTGCATGGAGGAAAATGCACCAGGTGACTCACACTTAAGAGATTCTCAAGCACGCAGACTGCAAACACTTCAAGTTTTAATTCTGGCCTCATCAGTCCTGAGGACCTGACTGGGGGCCCTAAATATAAATCACCCGCCAGGCATATCCAGGCACCACCAATCCACTCGCATCAGTGCTTAAGCAGTTTATCAATATCAAAACAGAGGTAAAGGAAGAGTTTGAGCATCTCCGAGCCACAAACCAAGTCGCAGAGGACAGCCATTTTCTAGTCTGACAGCAGTTGCACGCCTTGCAGGCTGCCATGAGCCGAGGGGAAGCAGGAGAACAGCGGGCCGACGTGTGCCACGTAGCCCGTCTCCACTCGAGATGGCCGCCCACCGCCAAAAGAGCTCCTATGAGAAGCACAAGAGACCCATTGAGCTCCTGCACAAACAGCAGCGGTGTCTGGAGGGGCGGAGCTCCCCAGCAAAGCAAATCCAGGGTATTTCCGCAGCCAGGGGCATATTCCATGAGGGCTAGGCAAAGGGCAGCTGTGGGACCCTCAAGGAGTCCCAGGCCAGTTGTCATAACCGACAAGCACATATGCAAGCTGTGCTCCCCACTTCTGAGCCTGACATGGCGCGCCCTGACAGTTACAGGCCTTCAGAACCAGTCCAACACATATCTCGTGCACAGCAGAGTAACAGGAACATAAAGTATGAGTCTAACTTTTAAAACATGAGAAAAACAGAAAAGCCCAAAAGGCTGTAACCTTTACCACAGTCTGCGGTGTAACCATTGTTAAAAAAAGAAAGAAAGAAAGAAATCTCAACTGAATACCTGAAAGCCCTGACCAGCTGTGACTAAGCCCAGCAGCTATTAACAAGCCCCAAACGTACATTACAGATGTACAGATTTAAAGTGTGCGTGTGTGTATGTGGGGGTGGAGACAAAACATCCCATAATAAAATGGATGAAGTGCTTGTTTTGTGGCTGGTTCATCCCCTGGTAGAATGCCACAGATCGGCTTTTCACTCCTCTTCCATTTAAACCACTCCATCATTCCTTAAAGCAACAATAATATACAAGACAGCCATCAACAGGGGATTTCATTACACAGTTACGGAGGACAATAACCTGTCTGGCTGACTTTCGAGATCCCCTAAATATTTCTGCAGCTTCACCGTAAACCCAGATTATACAAGACCAGTAAAACCTTATACAGACAAATACGGCAGTACTGTAACTCTGCTGGAGATGAAGTGACTCATACCGAGATCCATTTACACATCCATTCAGAAAACTACATCACAAGGGTAGCAGTTAAATGAGTGTACCTACAAACCATAAGATTTCGCTGTGAGCCATTTATTTGGACGGCCAGCATGGTTCAAACATTCTCTATGACAGAAGCCTTGAGTTTCTTTTAATGCAATATAATAAAGACAGCCTGCCCAGACCAGATACTTGGGGAGTGGGCTAAAAGAAAGTCTCAAACTGGCACATCGTGTGATCCCACAACCAGAGCGCAAGTCAAAGACTAAACTGGGCACTCCGTTCTTATTAAGGCCAGGGACTTCACAGCAAAGCCAAGCAGGACTTCCAGCAGGAGTCTTTAGGTCCATCTTCAGGGGCATATCTATATCTTATGTACACGCAGGAGGCTGCATCCGTGCTGCCGTAAACTGAAGACAAAACAAATATGCATGGACATAAAAGAGACCGGGAAAGCCAGTTGCAGGCATCTTCAATGGGGACAATTAAAGTTGCCTTACGTAACCGTAAAGGAATGCCAATTACTCACGCCCCGAATGCGGAACACCGGCACATTCTGAACGACAGCAGTGATTTGCCGACTCCAGTCGGTTTAGCTACGTAGATCGCAGATGCTCGCATCTAGATACCCCAGTGAAAGGGCAAATCGGGAAATAAACGGACCCAGAGCAGGTCCCCGAACGGGCGGGATTTGATCCACCCCGCCATGACCGCAGAGAGGACGGTCTGCCGGAGTCTGACTGTTACACCTGTTGCACACCTCGGATCTTTTTCTACCTGTGATCTGTCGAAAAAAATCCATACAAACTTATACATGATGCACGCGTACTCGTGGGCCGGTGAGCGGACCGGTCCAAAGGCAGAAGGGCGAAAAGGGGGCCGTAAACAGTCTAGAGACCCATAAAACATCCCGACCGGACACATCCAAACCAAGAAGCCAGCGTTACTCACATGCGACGTAGGCGATCAGCGCCAGGGCCACCAGCAGCTTCATCATCCGCCTGTTTAATCCCGTTACCACCCAGAAGATCCGTTTCATCATCCCCCCCCAAGGCAAACTGCCCCTCGGCCGTCTAGAGCATTTCGCAGCCCCGCTCACACCCCCGCCCGCTCCCGGTGCGTTTCAGGTATGTTCGGGGGCGTTCATGAGCGAAGCCTTCGAAAGAGCCCAAGTCACTCCGTGTTTACATGCAGGCTAAAGTAAATAAAATCTAAATTAAAAGGAAGAAAAAAACAAAAAGCAGAGACGCGCGTCAAGATCAGCCAGCGGGCAGCGCGCCGACCCCGGGCCAGCCTTAGCGAGCCGACAGCCTGCTTCGCGAGCTACGCCGCAAGGAGCTTTCCCTTATCCTCATCTTTATATTCAGCTTCTTCTTTTATCCTCCCCCCAAAAACAGCGACGACATACGAGCAGGCGACAGCAGCTTAGCCGTCGCAGTTACAGCGAAAGGGGGACCGCCTAGCTGTTTTGCTCAACGCGGTTTCCTTTCCGGGCGGGGAGGAGGCGGCGCGCGACCGCGTTGTGATCCATTGAGCATCCTGCCGCGATAGCAGAAAATCTGCGGGAATTTTTTATTCGGCGCAGCTTTTATGTCACTAGTACAATTACTGAAGTTGCGTGTAAAGTCGCGGCTGAGACCTTTCCAAATATACAGGAAAATAACAACTTTATTTTAAACTTGGGCGAGAGGGAAATGAACTTTCACCTAGACAGCAGTAGTCGATTGCAGAGACATTCGATATACGGGCAGAGGCTCGTTCATTGGGTATTGGATACGTTTTTGATGATGATGATGATGATGATGATGATGATGATGATACTACTACTACTACTAATAATTATTATTATTATTAATTTGTAGTCGTAGTAATAGTATTTTGCTTCAAAAAACAATAAAATACAGGATCCTTATTCACGACCACTTAAGTTTAGATAGGATGGGCATAAGAAACAACGAAACTAAAAATACCGGAACAGAAAGTAGAAAATATAAACAATCAAATAACAGAAAAGTAGGGAAAACACAAAAACACCGTGAATATATCACTGTCGCACGTTAAAGATCTCATCGAATCTGTTGTGTAATGTTTAAAATTATTGTAAGAGTCTTTAGCAAGTACTAAACTATGTTCTCTGATAAATTCTTATATAATCTTACATAGAAAAGTTTATCAGTGTCATCATCATTATTTTCCCTACTCTTTTTCTGTGGATTCTGGTGAATCCCTAGATTTTCCCAAGCCAGTTGTGAAATATAATCCCTCCAGTGTGCCCTGGGTCTACCCTGGTACCTCCACCCAGTGGGACATGCCCCAGGACAGCTATCCTGGGAGCCATCCAGATGGCGTCTTTATAAGATGCCAAAACTATCTCATCTGACTACTCCTGATCAAAAGGATCAGCAGTTCCAGTTCTAGGCCCCTCTTGATCCCTGAATTCTTTGCCCTGTCACAGAGAGTAACTCCAACAACAGCCACATTCACCAAACCAGTCATTCCCAAGATCCCAAGGTCATTAAACTTCTTCACTAAGGTCGGGTTCTTCCGCCTGAAAGAACAACTCATTTTTTATTGAGAAGTACCATAGCCTCAGATTTTTAGGTGCCAATTTTCATCCACACTACTTCACGTGCAGCATTGAAACGCTCAGGTGAGCGCTGGAGGAAGGGATGTCACATCTAACCCTCAGTATTAGATGGCTATATTCGTGCCAAGGAAGTGCATACAACTCTTACTTCATTGATACCGAAGCTGAACTGCATGCAGTAGCTACCAAGTTCCCCATAATTCTGCAATACCTACCTCAACATGTACTGGGCTGCACAGTCACATACCTTCTCCAGGTCCACAAAAGTGGTGATTGGTTGATATATTTGTCCACCCTCTTCACAAAACACATGACATCAAGTCAGATGACACAACTACAATGTTGACCTTTAGTCTAGGGGGCACTGGTACCCTGTATGCTTAAGAACATCCTTATTTTCGTACATGATGTTCATTACGGACAACCCATGGCTTGCACAGAAGTACACAAACAATTCATCCTTCCAGGTTTGGATCTGGGAGATTATTCTCCTCAATCATGAACCTCCAAATATCTGCCTCATTCCCTTTGTGACTATAGAAGTCTCCCAGTAGCTGTATAGACGTGGCCCTCTTGTTTACTGGGAAAAAGACCAGCTGCCCAGCCTTCAGCCTGGGACTTGTGAGTATGTCCACACCTGCCTGAGGTCTTTCACCATGAGGAAACCCACAGTAGGAGATACTCCTGATCTAGAGGTCGGCTTGCCAAGCCCACATTGTGTGTCTGCAGTCCATGAAAATGCTGTTTTGGTTAATTTCATTGCATTTGATATTCAAACCTCCAAACTCAGGCAACTCTCAGCTTCTCTCCCTGGGCGTGCCTGGTGAGAGAGCCCAACCAGTTATCTAGATATGTAAATGTAAACATAATTCAAAGTAGTTCAAATATAACTTTGCAATATAATTTAATTTTATTGAACTTAACATCCCCTTGACTGGGCCGGCACAGTGGCGCAGTGGTTGGCGCTGCTGCCTCACAGCAAAAAGGTCCTGGGTTCGGGTCCTTTCTGTGTGGACTTTGCACACTCTTCCTTTGTCTGTGTGGGTTTCTGCTGGGGCTCCGGTTTCCTCCCACGATCCAAAAGCATGCAGGGCAGGTTGGTGAGTCTAAACTGGTCCTCTAATTGTGTGTGTGCACCCTATGGTGTATTTGCAACTGCCCAGACTTGGTGCCCCTTGTTCCTAGGATAGGTTCTGGTGACCCCAGTTGAGATTAACTGGTTATGGCGATGGATCCCTGTGACCCATGAAAATCAATGGATGAACTTAATATGTAGAAATAGCATTTTCATCTGACCAGTAGGGGGTGCAATAGCACCCCTGGTAAAATTGCCTATGGGTGAGGTAAAGTGGCATGTCTAAACTTCCCATTGGGCGTGTATCCGCTGCCCTCCAATGGAGCGGCATCCCACCCAGGGTGTGACCTACCTTGTGCCTTTTGGGATAGGTTCCAAGCTCACAGTGGATATTACCCCTACGTAGTGGTATAATTAGAATTCCTTACATTGGGTAGTGCCATCTATTGTGCCGTTCTGTGTGAAATTCTGTGTGCTGCATGCACTGCAGTTCATTCAAATACAATGGCTTTGATTGCATGAATTTAGTTCTCTCACTGTTGCTGTTTTCTTGGGTTCCTCAGTAAAGGAAATGCTAGTGCCAGTGTTTTTATTGTCAGAATCGACTGCACTGTGTATCAAACAGTTACATCATAATTCCCTTACCTGCTGTTTTCCCTCACACTGCTTCTCTGTGTAGCCTTACCAACACAAGTGTCCAAGGGCTATTTCCGATTTCGATTTTCTCTTTACTGGTCATCCGATTTAGCAGAAAGCACTCCAGAGGCCAGATTGATCCAGATAAAGGCAGAAGCTAATGTATGTCCGTGATACTGACCTCTCGCGCTGAACAAAGCCCCTTGCCTTGGTATATCTTGCTTTTATATTGGCAACCCTCCATGTGAGAAAAAATGGAAAAGGAAAAAAAAACATAAAAAATATACCACCACAACCCCCCCCCCCCGTCATCCTCCTAAATTGCTCTGTGTAATTGTCCCTCAGTGAAGGTAAATGTACTGGCAGACCCTGGAATGGAACACAATTTAATCTGGAATGCATGGCTATCACCCTTGATACATTTTCCCATCTAAACCCTCTTC
>JAODKC010000001.1:44501495-44517097 GCA_026777985.1 Mormyrops attenuatus | reverse complement strand
TTGTTTTCTGTCCCGCGGCGGGGGGGGGGGGGGGCGCCGCCGCGCGCGGGGGGGGGGGGGGGGGGGGGGGGGGGGCCCGCCCCCGTTCCAGCCATTTAGCAATACCAGGGACCTGTTTCAGAAAGCAACTTTTCTGGCTTACCCGAATAACTTGTCGGGTTTAATTTACCCCAGTTTAAATGGCATGTACCTTTCACTTACATTTATCCCAGGCTACCTTAATCCCGACAAGCTGTTCCGACAAGGCTCCTTATATAACACCCTGCAACTTGAAGGCGGGAGTCGCAAACGCGCAGCGAAGACATTGGAGCACGTTCTGGATGAAAGCCAGAGAACTGGCCAGCGCCTTTACACTCATTTAGGCCTATCTGAAGCGTTTACACCCAAGAAACTTAAGCTTTGACTATAATGAGCTTGTAGACGACTATAAATTGTATCCTATTTACTATAAATGAATGTAATCTGTCATTGTTTGACTGCTGCCCCCAGGACCTGTCCCCAGATAAGCGGCGGAAGATGGACGGATGGATGTCTTTATTTTTTTCCTTTGGTTGGTGAATGAGAAAATAACACATGCATTTTCATATCAATTCTGTACATTAATGCATTAATAGTTGTATTAAAGGCTCACTTGTAGTCCATACAATTTCCCCATCTCATTTCTGTTTTACCTGATGCGAAAGGGCAGCCGGAAATTTTCGATATGGATGGATTCCTGATGGGCATGTGATCCATAAGTGGTTGTCTAATGAATAATGTTATGATGTGCTACTGAACGCCTGTTCGATGAGCGGCTAGGTCCATATTAATTGTGCGTTCAGTGCGATGTTTCGGTCGATCTTGCATATCTAAGCCGAATTAAGTGAAAACTAGGAAATATGGATCATTTAAACTTCTGTCGAACATAAGCGTCAGTGATATGCTGGTCTGCGTATCTGGCACCAAGATGAGCTTCGCCTCCAGCCTGCGGGGAAAGTGGCTGGTAGGGAAACATGACTGCATGTGGT
The DNA here is from genome assembly GCA_026777985.1 of Mormyrops attenuatus. Classification (NCBI taxonomy): domain Eukaryota; kingdom Metazoa; phylum Chordata; class Actinopteri; order Osteoglossiformes; family Mormyridae; genus Mormyrops; species Mormyrops attenuatus. The sequence goes on along the minus strand of JAODKC010000001.1, from coordinate 44,516,090 downwards.
ACAGATTCGTCAACACCTGCTTTGGTGATATATATAAAGTGAAATCAGTAAGACACGTCACAACAGGTCGTCCCATTGACAGCATGCGTCTCTGAGTTTTTGACCACTTTATTGGTTTACATGAATTTTCGTGAATTGTTTCTAAGCAAAATTATAATTTGAAAACTATGTATGCCAATGTGTAAAACATCTGCACATTTTTTTCCTCACAACAAAGGGGGGCAATCTGTATGAGCGTACGGGTAGATAACAGGGTTTTAACCCGACCAACCAGTCTCGTATCTTATTTGCGGTTTGGAGTCAATAGGACTGAAACGAGTGAGATGTGACCGCAGACAATAAATCTAAGGATATATACTATTATTTGTTATTTAACGTAACCATGTTTCTGCTCCAGTTATTCCCTATTATCACTACAGGCATGAACGTTAACTCAGACAAGATCTGAGGTTCCTAATGCAGCCTGCAGCATTATCACATAATGAGTGGGGTTTCTAGGCAACATAAGTTTTGTAAATCTGAAGATGGCGCCTAATTGGTTGACGAGCACTGCATAATATAAAGCTTGGGGAATTACCAGTGGTGCAAATAATGTACATGTTGCTATCATTTAAATGATCATATTATGTTATATCCTTAAATGTAACTTCTGGAAATTCTGTCTTGATGGGAGCCACGGGTCCCAGGTGGTCGCCTGCCCTTGCCTTATGGTATGTCCACCTCTGTGTGCAGAGTGGTTAGTGGGTTCAGGCAGCTGACCTATCAGAAAGTAGCGAGCCTTGTCCACAAGAAGCACATATATGTGCTGCCAGAAACCATTCATAACCAATTTTCTGTTTCAGTTAGATTTTTTTATGATGGTCCTGATGTGCAAACCACATGCTAAGGAGTTTCATGCTGCGTGGAAGGTACCGCACACCATTTCAGCTCAAGCAACAAGTCCCTGAATAGCACTGTGAAATGTGATAAAAATCTTATAGTTCACTGCCTCAATTTGCAGCCAGACAAATTTAGCTACATTATCTGTCGTTTATTATGTTATCGAGTATTGAATCACAGTATCTCATCTCCCCAAGTACTTCAGATGACTCCCAAAGCTCAGTCCGCTGACCTCGTAATTCACTCAATTTAAGGGAGTGTGTTTTTCTCACGGCCTAGTCTCAGTTCATATTTTATACCTCAGACACACAGTACGGGAGATTCAGCTGATATTTGTTGATGCCGACAACATTTGTGGTGCGCCCTCCCCTTACTGTCTTAATGTGTGCGGTAGGGTCAGGGGTCAGAGGTCATGACGAAACAGGAACTACTTCTGTATCCGATCAACAGGCTTCCTCTAAATTAAAAGTCGCCGTAGTTCCCGCAGACTGCATGTCTTGCTCACTGACTCTTCAGAGTTAAGCAAATAATATATGATCCTTCTGTGATTTTTTGGACCAGCTGACATTTCTGAATATTCAAGCAATTAAATATAGTAAGATGGAGGTTTGTATGTTCAGAGGTTAAGCGACTAGTTTGATCATCCCTGCTGGATTATTGCATCAGTCACTTCAAGGTGAAGTTGATCAGAACGTCTGCATGGATGGAGATGGGTTCCCGTATGTTTATTAAGTGCTTCCCAAACCCCCTAAGTGTTATATTTAGACGAAAGCTGAGAAAATGGAAAAATGCTGTGGATCTTTATGGCTCCAAATTTTCTCCGCAGGCTTCCCAGTCTAGGGCCACCTTTTCCATAGCTCCAATAAGATCTTCTGCTTATTGTTCTGGTTCCTCTGCTTTATAAGATAGATGAGCGGTTTGTCCCACCTGTGTCCTGGCGTCACTAACCCACTTGGCTCCCTTCCAGGTATCGTGTCCCTCATTTCCCTGGCTGTGCTATCATATGACCTCCGCCACACCCTAACCGTCTGCAGCAGGAGTGGCTCGGGCTCCCACAAGCTTCTCCTGCCGGTGGCCAGGGCCGAATATTCCCTTTTCTGGACAGAGCAGCTATGGCTGGAAGGCCGCCGACACCAGCTGCTCAGTGAGCTACATCATCTGTCTCTTCATCTTCTGCCTCGCCCTGCTGGTGCTGACCATGGTCTACAGCCAGGCTGGCGTATGCAGTCAAGCAGGTGAGTCAGGCAAAAAAACAAAAACAACCAATAACATATAACAACCCTTAAAAAACCAACCAATCACATATAACAACCCCTAAAACCAACCAATCACATATAACAACCCCTAAAAAAACAACCAATCAGATACTGTATAACTCCTACATTCCTGCTACGTGCTGCTTATTTTTTTTCTTAGATGGTGCTGAACAAATTTTAATTTTCCTTAGTACATTTTGCCATCTAACAATATTGTCGTGAATGAGTTTAAACTTCTAAATGTCGTGAATTAGTTGGTTGAAAGCATCGATTTTATCAGTACAGGAGTATGTTACTTTTATCATCTAGAATATTCTACCAAGATATAAGTTAGAGATGAGCTACTAGTTTAGTCAGGAAAAAAAATCAGGAGTTCTGCTTGACATACGATGTACATTTGGTAAATAACTGTTAAATCTCATTGGGTCATTAATATTACGGGAATATTTAATTTTACTGGAGTATATATTTCACCTTAATTGAAGGATCAACATCACAAACCAACATCAGGGGACATTTTTCAGATTACACCTACAAGATGGAATTTCCCATAATTCTTTGCTTTAGCGGTAAGGTAAAGTACCATGGTTTTGTGGCACAGCCTATCCACATTATCGCCAGGTGAGGAGGGGAAGCTCTGCAAGAGTACCACCTACAGGAGGAAGTACCACATCCTGTACCACATCCTGTACCACATCCTGTACCACATCCTGCTCATGGTGGTCACCGTGGTGCTATGCTAGTTGCTCCATGGCGCGTTGCCCATTGTAGCCAGTTTTGGACCACCAAAGCAGCACTGATATTAACCCCATGATCTACATCCTCCTGAAGAAGCAGGTGAGCGTCCCCTAGGTGTGTAACCCTGCATTTACACCAGCTCTACACCCCTGTTTACAATACTTGCCAGACACGGTTTACTATACAGTGCTTTATTTACATATTAAGAAACAATGGACTGACATGAGAGGGAAACAACATATACAAACCGTACCAGCTTTTGTTTTGTATAAACAAATTTAATTTTGTATAAAGGACCAAATTGGTCAAAATGGAAAAAATCCCAAAACAGAAAATTCTGTTACAAGTTGAAGTACAGTTTCACTTACTCATCAAAGCAGTTTTAATAGCTGTCAGTATTTAAGGCTGTTCCTATGCGAGTTTTTGCTCAGGATGAATTATTTCAATGTATGCAAAATCAATTAACATAAATTAATTATTACCACCCCTCCACACCCAAAAGAGTGATTGTAATCTTAAGTAAAACAAAGTAGTCTCACACCTGGTAATTCTAGAAACACGTGTACCTGGTTTTGTACCTTCACAAATCAGACTCTCCAATGCCAGCATAACAAAGTAACACTCATGTGAATAGATCAGGCACAGTGGGACGAGTGTAATTCTGAAGGCAACCTGTTCACCTGCAGCATTCTGTTAAAAAGGTAAACACTAGAAGCAGCCATGAGCTCAGGTGACAGACTGCCCAGTGAGATATTCTCGGTGCCCGAGAGCAGATCTGAGATTAGCATCACTGCCTGGATCTGCGCTGATGATACAGGTTCTGGTGAACCAAACGTTTCTTCACTTAGGGCTCCAACTCCTAGTTGCAGTCATCAGATCGGCTGCTGCCGATTTTAATCTTAAGATCATGACTCAAAACATAGGATTAACTTGTTTCTCTACAGTTCAGGCTACAAAGAGTTGCGCAGCAAAAGAGAAAAACATCATCAGTTTATCTTCGTCACCTTTGTTCGGTTCAGGTGGCATTCATAAAGTGTCGCTCCTCTAGATGTATGGACCCATCACGCATGTCACGGTATGAATTACCATGTCTTATGTCAGGGGTTGTCAAACTGCATTCCTGGAGGGCCGGAACCTTGTGTAGCTTAGTTCTTTCCCTGTTCCACCACAAATGATTCAGCTCAAAAGCTATGTGGTGATTAGCACAAGAAGTTGAATCAGGTGTGTTAAACGAGGGGAAACCCAAAAATGTGCAGGGCTCTGGCCCCCCAGGACTGGAGTCTGACACCTGTGTCTTATGTCAAACAAAACCGACAGAAGGTCACATGTTCACAAGTGCAGCGGGGGGTGGTGGTGAGGGCTGGAATCAAGCTTCCCTGCTTGGAAAGACTTGTGACATGGGGGCTCTTGGCTGTCTGCTCGGTCACCCCCCAGCCGTGTTCAGGACTGAGCATAAAGGCTTATCTTAAATAAAGATCATTTTCGCCCCGTTTCATTTAATTCCATTTCATTTCAAGAAAGAGGCGGCCTGCAAAGCCTCTCACGGGCCACCGTTTGTGCTCACACAGGCTCGCATGCTCTGTGCGTTACAGATGGGTGCATGACAAAGAGGATTCACCGGCTTAGCAAGGTTTCCTGACGCTTCATTGCAAGTTTCGGCTACTACTGTCATGGTAATTAACGCTGCATGTCTAACCTGCTCTAAACATGTTAAAGTGCAGGTTTTCAGTTTCAAGGGGCAAGTCCAGTCAAGTCCCTCCACCCCACGGTATATACAAACTGTCCCTTTGACAAAAAACATAGCCGATTAAAGCTACTTTAATCAAATGGACGGCCGATACCATGGACTTTCTTTTTACTCTGATACAAATGAAGCATAATCAAATGTTTTTATCCCGACACTCATAATTGGTTCATGGCACTTCGCCACGGGCAGGGTTCCCATTCGTCCTGGAAAACCTGGAAAATAGGCAACAAATTTTCCAGTCATGGAAATGTTAACATATTCAAAACTTCATATGGCAATAGAATTTGTTTGCTGAAAATTTTCCAGGACAGTACAAGATTTTCCAAGACATTTGACTTCTTCCTCTCAGTTTCCATGTGTTTTTCATGAAGGGAAAATTGACTTTTTTCTAGGTTTTCCAGGAAGAGTGGAAACCCCGAGGGCCAGGAGTGGTGAGGGCGGTTCTGACAAAGTGGGCTGGGTACTGTTACCCAACTCTGGGTGTAAAAGACACTTCGTAGTATGCTCCACAGGTCACATTTGGACATTTCACCTCAATTTATTCACATGAATAAATAAGAATGAGCAGCAATTAATTTTTTTTCTAACTATACCTGCTGGGTCACGTGACAGAAAACATTCTTCATTTGAAAGATTACATATGACAAGATATGAGGGGGGTGGGGGGGATCTCCTTCACTTGAGAGATTAAACTCTCATTACTAAGGTATTTGGATCAGCCAACCCATGTTGGTGCTAAAGAAGAGTTGATGGGGGGAGGGGTTAACTGGTTTGGCTGGGATAGTTTACCACCATTGCTCCTGGTCTGGTGAACTGAACGTGCTACAGTTTCAAGGTAAACAAAACACAGCATTCTGGATTGTACAGATCAAAGTGTACAATGTCCTCATCACCGTGGAGATGCAACATCTGTGGAGAAATTGGGCCATCCAGCCTCCCACCAAAGCTTTGTACCTTTAACCACGAGGATAAACGTCAGCGATCTGTGGAAAAGCCGCCTTCGATCGCAGCGAGTCTGCACAAGGCCCAGAGATTTCAGCCCACAGTGCTGCCTGGGGCCGTGCAGAGACGTTTTGAGAGAGAGGTGCTCAAAGGTTAATAAAGGGGCACTCAGTACCTTTAAACCGGTGATCAGGCACCGCCAGCCCCGTGCCCGCCTGGTGTTGCCATGCAACGCCCCAATCCAGGGCGAATCTGCACTATACGCAATGTGCCGAGTCACAGAATAGATGAGGAAGTGACACCTCTAACCATGGCTCAGTATTTGGCCTGAATCCTTCAGGCCATGCAAACCCGACCGCGGATGGCCAGCGATGTGTCTCTCACACAACAAATCAGGTGTGGGATGCTGATTTTGGTAACCCTGCATGCACCTGGCTGAAAGTGCAATACAAATCAAACCTTTGCTCTTTCATGCAATGTCGCCATGGAAGAGGGGGTGGGGGGCGGGGGGTAGATTTACCTGGACACCATGTGGTACAAAAAAAAAAAAAAAAAAAAAAGATAAACCACAAATTTAAGAAGTGGCTCTTTAATGACACCATGTCCTTAGCTTTGTTTGGATTGGCATGTATGTGCAAGTCTGATTGAACATTCAGTAGAATATTTAGGTCCCTCTGTGAACTCACCCCAACCACAAGGAGGGGAACTGTGGTCAACTCAAATGTGACCCACTCGCAAACGGTTCCCCAACCCACCCCGATAAGAGAACGGCCAATCACAGCAAAATACACCCAATTATCCACAATACAGCTGCAACAGTGATTGCTCTATTGCTATCCTACCCATAATTAAGTGTCTTTAGGCTCAGCTACCGCAGAGATTAGGAGGGCAGCGCCCCCTCTTGGAGAACTGTGTCACAATTCATTCAAGGTTTCCTTTTCGAGATTCGAGGAGGGACAGTCGAAAGCCTGGTCCACCCAAATGCTAGAAAGGCAGCGACTGTGGATCCTTCCTTGGCTCCACCCCCTTCTCACAGAGGCGGTTATTGCAGCAGTTTGGGTCGAGGGGAGGTCGGAAGTCAGGGGTCACAGGTCACGGTGCTGAATCCCGGTAGCGTGATCCTGCCTTTGCGCTGCAGGTCGAGCACGCTGCCGACGTTGAGCCGCGCCACCAGCACCTTCTCGTAGAGCAGCGGATGGTAGGCACCCAGCGTACACGCTGAATCGTAGTACTGCTCGTAGTAGTGGCACAGGTCGGTCTGCCGCATCGAGGGGATGTACTCGTACACGTGCACCTTCTCGCACAGCGCCATCATCAGGAAGATCCCTGCCATACACACACATACACACAAACAAACCTTAAGCTAGTTCAGTCCCAGTAGGATGCCATCATACCCTTGATTAATGAAGCCCAAACTCTTCCTGTGAAGTATTCAGCTGATCCACTACTGGAAAACTGGTTTTGCATCCATGGCACTTGCAGCCCAGAGGCCCTCTCTGAGTGGAGTCAATCGAGTGACGCCCCCCCTCATTTTTAACTCTACTGGTGCTTCGTTATCCTCAACTGCTGCGAACGGAAGCCGGTGGACAACCACCCCACAGCACTGTCCAGGACCATGGGTGTCCCTTACGGCAGGGCCCACCACAACTTGGCAGCTGGCGCCATGCACACTGTGAAGGAAGCGACCCACCCAGACTCTAGGGGGCGCTCTCTGATGCCCGACGCCGCCATGTGACACACTCTGTGCAGGCTCTCCCTTCACAGGATCCTGCTGCTATTCCATACTCCGATATGAGTCATAAGTGGATCATATCTGTTCTTCCCAGCGTGTTTTCTCATTTTCAAACACAGAACACTGTTTCCAGCTGTTTACTCTATAAGAGACGTGTCAGAACAAGGTCTCCTTTTATTTATCATACACTCGCTGTAAATATACCTGTGCACGCATGCATGTTTGTATTCATATCTTTGTAGGGATCGTCCATTCATTTCTATGGGGAAACACCCTAATCCCAGCAACCTTAACCCCTACTCAGCCCTAACCTTAACCATAAGTAACCGAACAAAATACAAGACTTTTGGCATTTTTAGTTTGACTGCAGTTAGATTTTTATAAAATTGAGTTTCCCCTTGTGGGAACCAAAAGGGTGGCCCCCACAATGCCCAAATAAAAGGTTTTCATCTCATTGTGAGGACACTGGTCCCCACAAGATAATATATACATAACCCACACACAAACACACGTGACTCATATGATTGAATCCCATTTTCTGTACACACTACAGGTGAGAGTCTCATTTCCAACAATACAGATCTCTGCGATAATCGTTTTCAGTGCATGTCGTCTTTCTCATTTGTTAGTCATCACAGGGCTGAGCGTTCACTGGTTTGCTGCCCTGCTATGCTGGGCGGGGGGCGGGATTTAAAGACATTCCAAACTTGAGCACCCTGGAACGTGGTTTAGAATGGGTCCGGGTGGTTACTCAAGAGTCAGAACACCAATAGCCAATTGTACACTAGGAGACACAAGCCAGCCAATCACAGAGAGGTCAAACCGAAGACCCGCCCATTTCTGAAACGATGAATTTGTGAGGGCCATGAAACAAGGAGACACCATCTGTCAAGTGATCCGTAGCACTGGCAATAACGTCTAAGGGGGGAGTAGATAAAGCCTGGGAGCTAGAGAGAGAAACAAGAGAGGTACACCAAGATGGGAATAGAGAGAGAGAAGAGAAAGAAAGAGGTACGGCGACAGAAGAATACAGTCAGAAGAGGTAGAGAGACAGTGACAGAAGACAGAGAAATTGGCAGAGAGAGAGAGGGGAAGAAGGTACATGGAAAGGCAGAGAGCACGGAGAGAGAGAGAGAGAGAGAGAGAGAGAGAGAGAGAGCGAGAGAGAGAGAGAGAGAGAGGAGACCCTCACCGATGAAGCCTGAGGATGGTGGATTGGGCTGGATGCTCTCCTGCATGTTTGCCTGGATGAGGTCCCACATCTGCCAGATGAACTTGGGGTGGAGGATGTAGAAGGGCTGCTTGGGTTTCCTCTTACGATGCTCCATGTAGGGCCTGAACAGGTTGTAGTCAGGGTTCCGGTACCACTGCCCGGAGATAAAAGGCCTGGTGAGTACCGTCTAGCAGCGGAACCGGCGCAGAGCTCCGCAGACATTCAGCGAGTGCTGGAAATGGCCGGCAGGCCCATTGTACGTGAGGCTTGGCCGGCAACAGCTTTCAGTAACTGTCAGGATAGGAGCTGGAAATCAAAGCCACAAGCCTGGATATCTTAAGCCACAGTGCAGAATAGTACGATCCATACCTTCAGGAGGTCCACCGCGTACGGCGCTGGATCCCAGGCTACCAAGGCCACATCCTTGTACAAGGCACTGGTGTCAAACTGGTGCTTTGGGGTGGCCAAGATCTGAAAGTATTCAGACAATCAGTCACATGGGGGGCCAGCAGGCCTCTGGGACCTCCCCTCCCAATGCTTGGAACCACGCGCTGCATCCCACCTGAGAGTTAATGATGCGAATGCTGGTCTTATTCCCGACGTCGTCTTCGTAGCCGTCTGTAGGCGCCGCGTTGAAGCGCAGGACGGCATCATGGGAATCTGTGAGTCACAACTCGAGTTTGTCAGACAGGCCCAAGTCACATGGCACCAGCAGAGCTGAAACGAACCCCTCCCCTCATGCTATCCTGTCGCGTGTTTGTTTGTCCATAGTCAAAAGCCGACAGATTTTTCCATGCTCTGACCTGCCCCCCTCCAACGTCCCACCCCGCCCCTCCACCCACAATACACCTCACCCCATGGTCACTGATGGTTCTTCTGTACTGCTTACTTAAGGCCTACATTTCAACAACCCACCGTTATGGGCTTCTGGGCTGGGCAATGTAACACCATCATCGATAATGGACGACATCGGACAAAGAACCCAGTGCTGATGTTTGACAGCGACTGACCAGGGATTATTACCTTTGTCGGGGAAGAAGGGTTAGGGTACATACAAAGGAAAATGATTTATGACTGAGCTTTCAATTCAGTCTTCTAGTCTACATTTCCAAAAGTTTAAACACACACACAGCTTTGTAATTATATCTTGTGGGGACTCTCCACTCATTTATGTGGGGAAAACTCTAATCCCAACATGAAGACCTTAACCCCTACCCTGCCCTAACTTTAACCATAAATAACCAAATAAAATATGACACTCTTGGCATTTTAAGTTTTTAGATTGCATTCACAGATCTTTGTGGGCACCTGAAAAATGGCCCCCACAATGTGAAAACAACAGGTTTTTATTACATTGTGGGGGAGATTTGGTCCCAACGATGTAATATAAACACAATGCACACACAGACACAAACACACACACACATTTCTTCTATGGTATGCGAAGGTATCAGTGTATGAGATAACTGTATGTGTAAATCATTATTAAATCCGGCCTGCTGATCGATCGATTTCCACAGAGACTAAAAAATGATGATCAAAGGGGCCGTTTAGTGGATTATAGGTAGGAGGTAGGGGGGTGTTGGACGACTAGATATAATCATTTATATAATAATTTACATGATTTTGCATATATTTTTTTAACATATCGCCCTGGCCTTCGGCACTAATCTTTAAAATGGGCAGAATGCATTCATGACAGCCAAAGATTTAAGAGTTAAGTCTGGAGGTCATATGAATACCCTCAGTACCGTGCAATGACACAGCTGCGTCTGTAAGGGCGTGACGCATTTGCACACACACAATTCTATCCCCCTATCAATTAACCAATTCTAAACTCTTAAAAAATGCAAATCCAGACAGGCCAGAGTGTGTCCATGCATCTGGCTGCAGGGGAGGGTGCAGAGTGAGACCCTTGGTCTTTTTAAAGTTCAGAGAGGTCAGACAAGCACAGACGACTTCCAGGGACAGGGACATGGCACACAGGTACGGCCTCCTCTGCTTCAGTGGGGCTGCAGTGAGCCAGCGAGGTAATCCCAGTGCCTGCCACAGGAGGGCAGCCGAGGCAATTACTGCTGCCCGCACAAGCAGGTAAAGTGGTGCCGCCCATATGCACCATCGCTCCTCTGCAGATGCTAATTAATGGACGACAAGTATACTGCATGGTAGCTCCTCGGTGGGAGTGCAAGAAAGAGGAATTGGGGGGGAATAAACACAGTGGCCACATTCTGGGGAAGCGTTAGGAGCCGTTTCCACTTGTGGACCACGGTAGGGGCACAGATGGACGCCAGGGGAACAGACTGCAGATCTGAGAGCGGAAAACGCCATCGCCAACCAAGCAAGACCCTCCGGACAGCGTGATGGGTAAAGACACCATCTGAGGGGTGTGACAAGATGAAACAAACACAGGAAACACGTGGGACACTGCCTAAGAATGATTTGGATCATCCATCCATTTTCTGTAACTGCTTGTCCCATTCAGGGTCGCAGGAAGTCCAGAGTCTATAGGCGGAAGGCAGGGAACAACCCAGGATGGGGCGGCACACACACACACACACACACACACACACACACGCACACCTATGGGCAATTTGGCAACTCCAAATGTGGTGGGAAACTGGAGTACCTGGAAGAAGCCCCAGGACAACACTGGGAGAACGTGCAAACTCCACACACATGGAGCCATGGCAGAGACTCAAAGAGGTGTGAGATGACAGTGATAACCACTCCACCACCACGTCGGCCCTAATTTTGACCATTTCCCTTAACCGGCTGCTTATTGGCCTGGCAAGGCCAGGCCTGGCACCCCCCCCCCCCCCCAGAAACTACACCGCTATGCATCCATCTATGCAACGGGGCTCATGGAAAACGGGCCAGGAAATGGCAGAGGGTCAGCAGGGGGACACTAAATGAACAGCAGCAGCTGGAGCAGCTCTGAACGAGAGCGTCTGCTGCTGCATGCAGTGTGGTCACATGACCACGCCACAGTGAATAATGAAAGAACAGGAATGGGAGAAAACCTCACGTTGCACACACTGCAGCTGGGCGGCAAGCTCGCCACACACACACACACACACACCTTTGCATACCATACCAGGAGTGTATCAGGCAATGTGAACGGTGGTTATAATGGTAGGAGTATTCTGATTGCAGTGACATATTTTTATGAAAATTAGTTTCCCTTGTTGGGCTGCCACAATATAATATATATAAAACTGCACACGCACACGCATGCAACCTTTGTTCCCAGGAAACATCAGGAGGCAAAAGCAATGCAGCGGATCCTGTCACTCACCGATCTCTTCTCCCAGGGCGGAGTTCAGGATGGCCCCAGCAGAGGTCACCACTGCGCACGTACGAAACTTTGAGGCGAACATCTGCTCCAGGGGTCGACTGGGAACCAGCTTGTCCCAGCCCAGCTGGGAGAAAGGCTCCTCGCTCCCATCCAGGGCCCGGACCTGTACCCGCTTCTTGAGCTCACACAGCAGCTCATTGCCCCTGAGTTCAGCGTGCTGGCGCCCCCTGTAGGCCACGTGGTGCTTGTTAGCCATCATGTACTCCCTCATAGCATTCTGCAGCCGGGGGTTCAGCATCTGAGCCGAAATGGACCCCTTCCAAAGCCCTTCCAGCACCTTCCTGGACTTGGTGAGGTAGTAATCCCCCAGGTGTCTCTCCGGATGCCAGCGTTTGAAGTTCTGCGAGTTCTGCTGTATATCCCTCTGCAGCTTTTCCTCCTCCTCCTGGCTCAGATCCTGGGCCCCGAGGCCCTCAGAGTAGTTCTTGATGGCACGCAGCGACTCCTGGGTCTCGAGCTCTGGGTAGGCCCCCCCATCGGTCACCTCCGGGCTCTTCGCGTCGCCAGGGCCGGGCTCAGACAGAGGCCATGAGCCCATGATGGCACGGGAGCGGCCCTGCAGGGGGGTCAGGCGCTGCGGCTCCATGTGGAAGACGGCGGCCATGCCGTGCGAGTCCAAGAAGTAGGCGAAGAGTGCCAGGAAGAAGAACGCCCATGCCAGCATTCCCAGCAGAACCAGCTGCTTCCAGTGCTTCATGCTGGACCTCATGGCCGCCTCAGGGGTGGGAGAGACGGGGAGGCTATGCCTGCAAGGCAGAGTCACCACAGTAAAATTTACAACCTTTCTCTCTCCACTACACCCAAATCCCTTGTGTTTCCCTCCCCGTCTCAATCCCTCCTGCTGGCAGGCTGGTGTGTGGACAGCACCCCCTGCAGGCCTTGGCCAGATTGCAGGCACCCTGTTGCTTAGCAGACTGTCCCCCTGCAGGTGTCCCATCTTCATCTGCCGCATGGGCGGCAGAACCCCCCTACCCAAATGAGCCTCCCCCAGCCAGAGCCCCTTAATTCCCACCCCCAGATCTCACGCTCCCCCTTCTGCACGATTCCTAGCTTTCCGCTCAAACCTCAGGCGTTACCCTACAGCTGGCAGGATGCGTTGAGGCTGTTCTCTATGGCCCATCAGCACATTGCCTTATCGTCTAGGAGACAGGCTCGTCTGGGCCGTCCGCCTAGCTCCCGAAGCCTCGCAGTGATTTGGCTAATCTACCGTATCTCATGGCTCATTTACAAAGGCACCGCTGCTGTTTTGCTAAGGACCGGCCTCTGCAAACTCTGGTGGCCCTGGCCTTCAACCCTACTGATACTGCTGCTTCTCCTTTCCGAAATGATTTTATTTTCAGGGAAAAAGCATGTCCCTGCATAACGTTGAAAACTTTTCCTGCGTGACTTTTTAAAGAGTGAGTTTTTGTCTCTCCATTCATTCATGTTAATTTTATGTACTTATTATGCCTATTTAAGAGAACCGTACAGCACTTTAGTCAACTGCTGTCATTTCAGTTGTGCTTTATAAATAAAACTGACTTGATTGGGCTCTCATCCAAAGCTCAAGAGCCCAACAGTAAAATCACCGACAACCCTTGGGTCTGACCCGGCAACCTTCCGATCACAGACCCAGAACCCCAACCCGCCTGGCCCACTCAAACTGCAGAGCCACACCGGTGTGCACGCTCAACTCTCAAATGCTGTAAAGCAGCCAGATGAAATGTCCTGACATGATCACATACCGCTCGCTACTAACAAACAAGCCGGCGGCGTCACTCACGACGTCGGTAGGTAACAGGATCCGGGATTCGATCAGTGCCTTTGTTGATTAAAGTGTAAGCGTACTCCCACTTAAACAGTGGCATGACACAGCCAGAGTTCTGCGGTCACCAGCAGCTGGTCGCCTTCGGGGGGGGGGGGCCTAACAACAAAAAAAAAAATCAGGTCCTCCCAGCACTCCTTGGCAGATAAATTTTTATTTTAGGGGGGTGGTTGTTTGATGGTAGAGGGGAGAGCTGGGGGCTCTTGGCTCTTTGGGTCAAGGACTCGGGGCTTTGAACCCAACGGTCCCATCTCCAGGGGGACAGAGAGGGGGCCTTGGAGCACCAGACCCCCCACATGCTTGCTGAAAGGCGACCTGGATTGCAGCCAGCTGCGAGGGGGGGCACCCGGATATGCTGGCACAGGAGACCAGAGACACAGCAGACATGTGGTGCATGAGGAAGCTCTCAGATAAACCCCCCCAAGATGGTTTTTTTGTGGGGGGAGGACACCCCTTGATTGCCCCCCCAGGTTTTGTAGTCAAGAAGACAGTCAACAAAACAGTTACTGGCTTTTTGATTACTGCAGCAAAAGATGTCTTCAGAAGTATTTTGGGGCAATGCAGACACCTTCCACATGGGGGTGGCAGCAAATGGCAGTCACGCCTCCCACATTCCACAGACTCTCAGTCCACAGTTCGGGGGGGGGGGGGGATATTAATTACCAGGCTGGCGACTTTGGGAAGGAGAGATCCACGCTGCATCTGGATGGGGTTTACAGGAGCCGCCATGGTGCACACTGAGAGAATCGGTCAGGCCTTCAAACACAGTGCATCGACCGAGGGCCCTTTAAATTCCGCTAACAAGCCAAAGCTAGAGGTTAAACAGGAATGATAACCAGAATAATGACAGCAGGCCTGAGCTCCCAGAAGAGTGGTGGGGGGGGGGGGGGGGGGGGGGAAAAAAAAAAAAACAGAGAAAAAGAGGAAAA
>JAODKC010000001.1:44483861-44497048 GCA_026777985.1 Mormyrops attenuatus | reverse complement strand
TCCCCTTGCGGAAAATGGGGCCCCCCATGGATCGTGGGGCCCTACGCACAGCGCATGTTCTGCATGTAGGGAGGGGCGGCACTGCATAACAGGAACATGTACAGACATTCTTCTGTTCTCTGCCTGCAGTGGGAAAACAAGAATGCCCTGTTTTTCCAACCTAATTCTGCCTTCATGCAGTTTAAGCATCCATGCAGTGCCTTTTGTATCAGACTCTTTCCATACATGCAAAATCTGTTTGGAGACAGCGCAAGGAAATTAAACAAACAGGCAGCTAGTGAGGGGTGTTTCACTCCACGTCACATGGGCCCTCCATAGCCAAGTGACCCCTCCCATCGCACTGCTAACTTTACTTCCGCTGTGGCATCGTCGTCATCAAAGACCACAATCAGACGGCACGCAACAAAGACTTTGAACAAAATTTCACAAGATTAACATTCATACTTTAATATTCATATTGTTGGCTATCATTTTACAGCTAAGACCTGGTCAGGTTCATCATTTAAAAAACGACCAATGTTTCAAAGTACAGCTGAAGAAAGAGTAGCATTTGAGTGTCCACACCTTCAAATGTCTGAGCATCTTTAATGACCTACTTTCAAACTCTACCTAACTATTCCGTGACGGAGCGATCCCCAACATGACAAACTTGGTGGTGCTGCACTGTGTAGCCTCCTTGCTTTCAGGATGCTCACAACATAGACAGAGGCCATACTAACTAGCATGCAAATGTGTCAGAATCTGGTATGAAACCTCACAGAGTTTTTGTTTGCGCCAGATGGATCGTGACGTCTTTTCCAGCAAAGTTTCATGAAGAAAATGTAACCAGAGAGCTTGGAAGCTCAAGCCTTCTGCCAGCTGCGAGACGAGCTGAGGGCCCAGGAGTCACAGCCCATGGTGGGGACAGATGTGGAAAGGCCTGGAACTAGACAACATTCCTTAAAGACGACCCAGCAGGACACACAGCGTCTGGAGACTGGCCATGAGGATGAACTTGGGTAGGTTTTGGCCCAACCCCTTCTCAGTTCACCTTTCCTCCCCTCTTGTAGCCAACAAGCCCATGCTTTAGACCAACCAGTCAGGCGGAAATCCACAGGTCGACCTTTAAGACATTCCTAGTCAGATCACAGCAATCAGACCGTCACCTTCACGCACCCCCGTCGGCAGAAACTACTGAGCCCCCCCCAATGACGTGGCAGCTTCCCAGATTACCTTCTTTGTAAAAGTAGCCCTCACCTTGAAAAAGGTTGGAGACCCACTGCTTTTTAGTTTGACTGCCACTCAAGCCCAACCAATCCAATGGCAGAGCAAATGTCAACCAGGGAATTTTCAAATATATTGCAAATATATTGTAATGTTTGGCAATTTCTTTCAACTCATGGAAAAAAAGAAAAAAAATGTAAAAAGACATCTAGTAGCAAGGTGTCAGGTTACCCCGGGGAATGTACACTGTTGGTATTTCCAGGTGACTTTCCCAAAAGACCGTAACACAACATATACCACTCAATCAGCATTCTCTGCCAGTCAAACAGCAGTCCAGGAACTGGATTTTTACGGAGGTGCATGATAAAACAAAAAAAAATTCAGGTCAGTGCCGGGAACAGCACAGCGAGGTATCGCTGAGAACGACGCCCTTCCGCCATGCAAGCTGCCGCAGCGAACGGTGGCCTGAGCGGCCGTCACGCGCGTGGCCTGCACACGGCGACCCACCTCCCAAGCGGCCACCTGCTTTAGCACACGCACGCACACACAGCACCGAAAGGTGAGCCTCACGCTGACAGGCTGCTCCGATTCCAATCAGTGGCCCCCGCAAGTTAAACCTTCATGGATAGGCTCCCTCTGTATGCTGAAAACCTGCACCACCAGCTGGCTGAGAGCTGCAATTACCATCTCACAACCACCAAATGTTAAAAGAAAATAAATAAATGACAATAATTAAAAAACAGGGCACAAATGGCAATTGAGAAGTACTGCAGTAAGACTGTTAGCTCAGCATGTGTTTCACCTGGCTAAACTCACAATCCTTACCCTTGCTGCAAATATACAACTCTCGCATACTAATGTCATTCTTAAATTTTATGTACAATGCTTAAAACTCTTTGTCTATGTGGAGGTTTACAGTAATGGTAACTGTACTGGATCAAAAATGACCTGTATGATAATAAAGACTACCATCGGTCTGTGTCAGAAATGATCACCAATATTTACTGGAAAAACCGGGACCCACCACCCCAAGATGGGGACATTCTGAAACACTAAATGTGAAAAGGCTTCATTAACTTAATGTACCAAAACAGCCACCAAAAATCGCCAAATTTCTCACGCACATATCTGGCCATAAACACTGTTACCTGACAAAAATCCAAAACCAAAATGCTAGGAATATGGACTTTATGCTACGTTAAGCGTTTTCCCCTCCATTGACACCCATTATAAGGAAAAGACTTAATGTAACTTAATGTACTAAAACCGCCACCAATAAAGACTTTCACCATTAAAATTCTAATTTAAGTTCACATGGCTTCCCTGTATTTTCCAGGTAGGGAAAAATGCTTAATTTGAGATGAAGTAAGGAAATGGCCAATCACAAAAAATAAAGCACCCAAACGAGCCAATAAAATTTAGTGCTGTAATTTGAAGTAACGGACTCAACCATTTTTACTCTTCGCCAGCAGCGATAAACCACAGTCGTCCAGTTCGCAGCGTCCCAGAGTTCTTCACAAGTTAGTAGTGCAAATTAATCTAAACTTTAGTCCGAATTAACTTTAATCCAACAGCCTTTTTCTCATCTCTTAACATTTTATTAATGCCATTTATAATAGTTAGACTAACACCCAGTCTATATATATACCCATGTTTTATATACATAAATAAAATTGCAATATTGTCATAGTTCTATTCTTGCAATTCGCTAAAATCTGTCATCCAACGGCCTTTTTCGAGGCCCATCTCTCAACAGCCTTTAAGAGGCTACTAGGGTAATATTTTACCATAGTGCCCTTCATAAGAGACATATTCTCAAAATGCTGTCATCCAACAGCCACTCTCAAGGCTCATCTCTCAACAGTTACGGTAACAAACTGAGAAATTATGTCTTTCATGCAGAAGGAGTCAGAGTTCACTCTGGCTGAAATAGAGGCCATTCTTGTTAATGCTGAAAGGTACAAAGGCTTCATTTCGAATGAACCACCCCTGGAGCCAAAGTGGGGTGATGTATATCTATATAGGAGTCTGAAGGGAGGAAGATCTAACATGGACTTTCGTTTTGACCAAATGCTATGGAAACAGAAAGGGTCAAATTATAACAACAGTGTCATGACGGACTTGTTGCGTGGGCGTGAGTGTGGCATGGTGCAGGCAGGAATGGTAGGAAGGCGGACGACCCACTTGCGGCTTCACAAAACAAAGGTTTATTTAACAAAACATAAAAACTACAAACAAAAGGACCACGAGGGGGAAAAAACAAAAGTGGATAACAAAGGACTAAAGGGTCAGGGCAAACAAGGAGCAGGAAAGTCATAAACAACCGAACATCCAACAGAAAAACTACAACCAACAACGAACTGCTAAGGAACAGAACTCAGGCAGGGACTTAAATACGAAAACTGAACCGGGTAACGAGACAGCAGGAGTGAGACAGACAATTATCCAATCGGGGAGGGTGCAGGACAACGAGCAATCAGGAACACACACAAGGGCAGGCACAAGAACAGGCAACAGGTGGAACCAAGAAATAGGAAAAACAGAATCTAACACTAGCAAATACAGGTAGAAACACAAACAGGGGCACAAAGAACGAAACCAAAACCAAATACAAATCACCAGACACAGGAACTAGAAAACTCATACAATGAAACATTGGGGAACAAAATACAAAAACAGAGGAGGTGGGATTCGAACGCGCAACAAAGAGATTTACAGGTAGCCACACGCTCAACACATTGAGCCATGCGGCAGACAGGGAACAAGGGAAACAAAAACACTGACAGAAGGGACAGAATGGCCAGCGACGCCTGCTGGCCAAACGGGGAAGGGACACACATGGGTGCTGACCCTGACAAACATTTAAAAATACGGTGGAAGAGTGATGAAGCGCTATTACCATATTAGGACACCTCAACATGACAAGGGATCATCAGAATTTAAAAAGAATATGTACTGCCTAATACAGCAAGATAATGAAGATAATTTGGCGACAAATTTATTTTTGATTCACTACCTGGGGGATGAGACTGTGCACGTGCCAAGGAAACATGGCGATGCAAAAACACAAAGAATTTTTATTCCTTCCAAAAAAGAGGTTTGCACACACGTCCTTCACAATGACCATGGCCAGCTCCATCTAACATATATCGGTCCACCTTATCTAAAGCCTGCAGTAGCAATGTGGAACACATGCCTGTGAATTGCCCGCGCAATGTTAAGCAAGTACAGAACACAGTGTATGCCTGATATACTGAATTTAGCATGCACAGACTTGGAGGATGCCATTACGTTCAGCTACCCTCAAATCCTTAGCTATGACACAACTTTTCAGATGGGTGACTTTTATGTTTCTGTGCTTGAAACACTTCTCTAGTTAATGACCCTGTATTTCCTGTAGGGTGCATGCTGCATGGGCGCAAATTCATGCAGCATCATGAAATGTTTCTGGTTGATATTTTGTGGAAACTTGGGATGGGTTCTAAGAAATTCAAGAAAGTGCCTGTCACTGTGGACAGAGAAAAGGGAATTATGTGATGTGATATGTCTATGCACACATCAAATTCTGAGGGAGACAGCAGCACCAGTCATACTGGGTCTCTGATATGGCGAGAATCTAAGGTGTTGGACTCTGTTGTGTGTGTGCCCACCTTTATTTATCAGATGGCTGCACAGTTTTACAGTTTTGTGTAGCCCAGAAAGCTTTAAATTTCGATACAGTCCTGATGCCCTTTAATACTAATACTTTAATACTGAGGGGAAAACGCTTAACGTGGGACAACGTCCATATTCCTAGCATTTCGGTTTTGAATTTTTTGTCAGGTGACGGTGTTTATGGCCAGATATGTGTGTGTGAAATTTGGCGATTTTTGGTGGCCGTTTTGGTACATTAAGTTACATGAAGCCTTTTCACATTAAGCGTGTTAGGATGTCCCCCAAGATGGCTTTGCCAGTAGTGAGTGAGTGGCCTTCATTTTTCATTGTTACTAAATCACACTGCAGTACATTGGATCGTGTTGAGAGTAAAGAAAAGACGCACGTACACACTAACACGTCTTCCAAGTGGACGTGCCTTACAGTCCCAGCAAACATCCAGAAGAACCCCGCTGAGGTTTCTAAATTAAAACCGCAGATGGTCAGAAACAAGCAGACTTCACTGTCGTCGAAAATTAATAAGGAGCAACAAGGATATCTTTAGTTTAAGGTCACCGCCGGAGGCATTCCTGTACCTCCCGCAAACTGTCCCCAGGACACCCAAAGTCAGTCCCCCGCCTCCCACCCTGGATAAACCATCTGCGGCTTGCACACACTTCTTAGACCTTTCCAGCTACGGACACAGCAGCGTAGCACATGCTGAACTTAACTTCAGCGCGATCAGTCTTTGCTGTCCATCTGCTTGAATGACACGTAAATCCTCTTGCCCCTAACGGGACAGCCTGTTAGAATCACGCCGATACTACGCATAACGCCGTAAATCAGTAAGTCAGACCGACTGGTACCGAGAAAGTGACCTGCGCCGGACGGCAAACGACGCCAGCCAGCAGGCTGTGAAGCGGCACGCCGCGCGTCTCCCTCTCGGCTCCCACGACCGACGCCGAGCCGCATGGCCACGCTATTCCCATTACCGTCGGGGGAGGATATGGTCACGGTCCAGCAGCCGGTCCGAGCCGAAAGCAGCGCTTCCGACAGCGACCAGAAATAACAGGGGCACCGGAGCGGGATCTATTCGCAGGTTTGCGGGTTTCGTACGGCTGACCCCCCCCCAGTATACCGCACATCACATAAAAGAAAACGGAACAGCCATTTAAATGCTCAACGAAAAATTAAGAAAATCACGAGTGTCCCCGGTTACTTCACATTTATTCAGTATAAAGATCACCGCATTCATGTTACCTATATAACCCGATAATGACTGGCGTTTATAGCGGCGTTTTGAAAAGGTTCGGGGAGCATGCGGGAGTGCGGACAAAGGCTCACCTGCGAGCAAAACGCGGTTTCATTCTCAAACGATCCGATCCATCACCCCGGCGCTCCGACCGGTCCCGGTCCCGGTCCCGGTCCGCAAAGACTGGCCACGTCGGGCTGGTGTGCCGCCGGTTAGGGCAGCACGGCTGTCCGCGGTCGGTACATTAATGTGCGGGGGGGGAGGCGGAGTTACCGTGCCAGCGCCAGAACAGCATACAGCCCGATGGGGAGGTGGAGGATTAGACAATGCTGACGGGGGATGGGCTGGCAGGGGAGGGGGAGGAGAGGAGAGGAAAGCAGCAGAGCATAGTCTTTTTTTTCGCGGTGGAGTGATTTGGTAAGGCTAGCTGTCACCTTGGTCCCACCAGCCGGGAGCGTCCTTTGGGAAGCCGATGAGTTTTTACCGCAAACATTTGGCAGCTGTTCTGATTTCTCGCCCCCGCACCACCCCGTCATCTGTTCCGTTTTATTTAATTTATTTTTCTTTCTTTGCCATGAAATTGCCATGCATGTGTTGCGACATGGCCGAATTGAAAAATACTGCCGCTATATGGTCTGTCAGCATGCCTAAAGCCCTGAATGCCGTTAAGAGTCTGTCGGGCGTGTAGGTGAATCACGTCGTCGCAAGGTTTCGGTGGCGCTCCTCCTGCTCTGTAAAGTACATTTACATTTGGACAAATGAAGGTGTCTGTTTCCTATCCCAGCCATTCATGTATTCCTTGTGACAAACTACAATTAGATGCTTTTTCGGAAAACGATCAACACCTTTAGCCGGAAGTTGCTGGTTATGCCATAGCTCAGCAACGACGCAAGACGAGAAACAGAATGGTATCCACAAGTACAAGAAATAATATTTTCTTCACCTTTGGAATGTTTAACACTCTTTCCTCTGGTATTCAGTGTACAATTTCCACAGAACAACAGTAGTTTAAACGAACTTCATATTTAATATTCAAATATAAATACACCCCTTAGTTATCCACCAATGCCAGTATTAATTTTTGACAGGACTTTTAATTTCTCAAGTCAATGACTAATCTGGTATCTTCGATATACCAGTACTTACATTTGACGAAGGATTCATCCCGCCTACGATAACTAATCCAAAATAATAATTAAATGTCAAATTACAGGACAAAGTAAATTGAAATATCTCCACTTACCACTTGAAATGTAAACTGAATGTGCGTCAGGCTTTGCATTGGCATTGAGTGCTACTGCTACACACTTCCCACACTTTTAGAGGTTTGTGCATTTGATTTTGCTTTCCTTGTTACTCTTTCAAAAAGATTTAGATCTTTATGCAAGTCTAAATCCAGATTACAAAACAAATAGCAGTGTAAATAACCCTAGTTATTATCTGGTGAAGCCAGCCTCAAACCGTTCTCAGTCTTCATAAATCAGGGTTAATTACTCCGTTGATTTTCTTGGAGCTTCCTGTAGGTGAGCAAAGGCACATCCATAGAGTCATGACCTGCTCGCACCGCCCTCATGTGGACCACGCCCTCTCATTTACCTCGTGTGAAACCCTGATTGTTACCAGCTGTTTCATGTGATTTCCGACTTGTCCTGTGTATTTCAGTCCGCGTTCAACTCTGTTTCCCCAGGTCTGTCATTGACGTCTATACCGTGTCCTTGTGCTGTGCTTGTAATAAAACCCCTGCCTTTTGGATTTCCGGCTACCCGACCCTGATTCCTCATTCCCTGCTTGCTTGCTTGACACACGGATACAACACATAGAAAATTCTGTGGCACTATCTGAGTTATGTTTTACACAGTTAATTTGAGTGCCGCTCAGATAGAGCTATTGAGCTGCTGGGTAAAATCCCACTTTATATTTCTTTGGGTGAAATTCATTCCTTTCCAAAGTTAACACATTCACGACGCACGGTGTCCTAACCAGGGGTGGGGGAGGGCTCTTACAGCGGGGGTAGGAGGAGGTTTAATAAATTGTTAACAAAAAGGGTGCTCAGTAAAATTTGCTGGCTGGAGGGGTGGATTTAGCATTTTTAATAAACAAAAGACCTCAATTTTCACTTTTGTGAAAGACACAATACACAAATACAGCAGATTTATTGATGCAATGTGATATGTAATCTACGGCCCTCGGGGGCCCCATCCCAGTTTGGGCCCCAGGCCGTTGCCTGCCCTGTTGATGCACCTCTGGATAAAATTTGCTATATTTAATATGTCTATAAATAATTAATCACTGGTGATGAAAGTGACAATTGTTTATTTATGTCTTGCTGTCCGCCTGCTATGCTCTGATACTTAGACGGCTGCCTTGACTGACGTTCAAGAGAAATATGATCTAATGATCTAATGCGACTTGCATGTAGTCGGTCATACTCAGATATAGTACAGCCACCCATTCTCAGATACGTGGTGTGTGTATTTTGGATTGCTGAGGATGGCTGAATAGGTGAATAAGGGGTTTTATTAGTGACACTCGGTGGCTCATCCAGACAGTATGAGTTTGAGTCTTCTGCTGAGCCACAACTTCACCTAGAGACACACTCAGGGCTAACAGTACAGATAAATAGAACATTATCTGACAGCAGAAAAACAATCTTCTACAGATTTTAATCTTGCAATGAAAAATACAGTGGCACGCACTTGTGCATTTTAAAATGATGCTTCTGGGAAAGGCAAACAGGCTTTGTCTTTTATCTGCAAAACATTTCACAAAACATGATTTCAGAAATGTAGTTAAATTGGCATCAGCCTTTGACTAGCCGTGTAAATCTGACCATGGAGAGCACATCACCCTTTGACCAATCCCGTAACTCATCTCTGAAGGAGCTCTGTGGTTTGGTGCCCAGAGCTAGTGTTTTCCTCTTAGCATCTGAAAGCTGGTTGCTACTGCTGGCAGTCGTCTCTCTCTTTCTCTCTCTCTGTCTCCGGCCATCACGATAATAGGCCAGCACCATGGCTGACAATATTCAAAGTCACATCAGTGAACTGCATCAGTCAAGACTGCCTGTGACCATTATGTAGAAAAATGCAAGGGTAACCTGATACCAAACACCGAAAAGTGTCTGCTAGCGTCCAGTTATGCTGGTCATCCTTTCACTGGGATGTGATGCTGAGTGATTTTGTCATTTTAGTGCAATTGCAATGCTTGCTATAATACAATAACTTTCATTCTAATTTTAGGAAATGTAAATCATTTCAACAGCATAAACATTAGCGTGTCTCCAGCTGCTATCAATCAGTTTCTTCATTGCTACTTTATTAAAGGCAACATAGTAGTTTGCGAAGAGTGGTGTGTGGCTCAGTAGGTTAAGCCCCCTGATCAGAAGGTCGCTGGTTCGAGCCTTGGCAGAATTGATACATTTCCTTTGGGCCCTTGAGCAAGGCCATTAAGCCTCCCAAATGCCCCCAGGGTGCCGGATAAATGGCGTGACCCTGTGCTGAGACTTCACTCTCAGCTGTGTTTTGTCACAAAAGAGCAAGACAGGATATGTGAAAAGCAGTATTCCCATGCAAATGGCAAATAAAGGATCATTTCATTCATCTGGTTGTTAATCGTTCGCTGTACTTGTGCGTTCCACCTGTGTTTTTTTTTCCCTTCCCAGTGACCAGCCCAGAGCTGTCCACAAATACGACAGGCACATTTTAGTTTCCTTTAAAACTCCAACAACAGTACTTTGGGTTTATTTTTGGCTGCCATTGGCCTGTTTTACTTAGTGCCTGCCTTGATCTCATCTGCCATCAGGAAAGGGACATTTACAACACACCAGCTTTTCCTCATAACTCTGTGTCACATGATTCTGTATGGCGTCCCTGTCAAAAGCATTCTCGGGGGGAGGAATTAAGAATGGGGGCAGAGCTGGAACAGAACCTGTACAGAAGGCCAGAGAAAAGCAATACAGAAAATATACAGGAAGACTTCCATTTCGGAACAGGCCTTCCATTCAGTCTGGCCCTAGAGAAGATAAATGTGTTGCCGTTTGTACCAAGGCAGTTCCGTAGTTCCTTATCTCCCACTGGGACGGCAAGGTCGCTAAAGGGTACAAACCACACTTCCTGGACACATCACATGATGACAGTGTATTGTAGCCGCAAAACACAGTCTGTGTAGCTACAGGCATCTGTGCAAGCATTGCTCAGCTTACTAGACTTGTGAGCTTATTACCATGTTAGTTTTCAGCCTTAGGGGAGGAACTCAATAACATGATGTCAATTTCCTGTACATAGTGGTGCTTTAATTTATGAGATATGGAAACAGAGAAACAGATTATTAAAAATCACACATTTTATCACTGGCTACTTATTTAATATTATTCAATGCTAATATTTAGACTACAGTAGGAGAAAGGTCAAAATTAATGAGGTAATTATGGAAGAAACCCAGCGGTACATAGTTGATGTGTGAAAAGACTGGGCAAAAGCAGCCAGAAGCCTGAGATGGAGGTCTGACTCCTTCTTGGATCAGGTAGAAGCGTCCACACGGGGCCTTGCGCGGCGTGCTTCAGGGATGCAGACGCTCTCCTTAAATGTATCCCCACTGCTGGGTGATATTTACACCCGACGGAGAGCAGCCACTCTCAGCTTAGCTTCCTCATGCACTCCCTGCTGGGGCTTCCCTGTCACCAGACTTTTTGATCTCCTAAGAGGTGTCAGGCCTGTAAATAAGAGTGAAGCTTCACCTCACCCCTCTGTGAAACCCAAACTGAGAACCATGTGCTCTGCCAGTTCAATCACTTCACTCATGGAAATAAATACACACACGTGTCAATTACTACTAATAATATGAGGATAGTGCAAGACAAAATAGTGTTTAAAATATGTCAAATGGTGAAGAATATACTTATGAAAAGTATCCTTCATCAAAAATACACTGATTTCAGATAAGCATACCATCTAAGGGTGCTGAGTGAAGTAGGTGAAGCCAGTTACTGAATCACAAACTACAGATTACTTCATGGTGGACATTCAGAGATGAGGTCATGCTCAGATTTCCCACAATGCACCGTGCCTCTCCTAACATGAGATATGATCTCTGGAAACTTTGATGGCAGCCCTGAAAAAAACATGGTGGCTGGGGAATCCTGAGTAATCATGGTTTTGTGAGTCTAAATGAGGGTCCATAAATGTCTTAGTGACACGGGGCTCAGGGACTGTTGTTTTGTCCCAGGTGACAAAGTTCACAATGTTTTCTCCCTGAAAGATCACTGATGCCCACAACAAATCAATGTGTTTACCTTCACTCACACTTCCACACGTGTTTGCGTCACCTCTGGGTTCATGTCATATTACCATATTTATGTCTCAGTCTCATGTTTCTATCCTGTTCATGTTTTCCCATAATACCTCTGTGTCCATATCACACCCCCTCTGCTCCTGTCACTCCCCGTTACATGGCTGTGTCCGCTATCGCAGCTCATGTGTTCCTCGTATTCCTGTTCTTTGCACCAGCTGGTATCTCGCTTCCGGATACAGATTCCTGAAAAAGGAAATTAATTATAGCCGAGTTGAATGTGACACCCCCCCCCCCCCAATCCGAGAACGACACTAAAGAAAACACAACTCGGTCTTTGATGTGTGGCATTGATGCCTGGATCCTTCTTGAACTGGGTGGTGGGCTTGAATGTGATATAATCCCTGGCGTATTGCCCCAGCTTTTTGTTTCATTTCCAACCCATAAGCACTGCTGCAGCAGCCTTTGCGCCAGACAGAACTAGGTTGTTTCCATGGAGACGGCAGGAATGATGGAGGAATCGCCATGTAAGGGTTGCGTTGCCTGAAATCTAAACGAACTCCTGTGTAATTGACAGCCTCAGTGTGATTTTTTTCTTGGGTGTTTTTTTTTTGTCTTGCACCACTGCTCTTCGGGGCCGCTGGTGCCAAAGCTTTGCTAGCATGTAGCACTCTGACCTGCTGTGAATATGCTTCAATCTCCTGCTTCCCCTGCTAATTGCTGAATATTTATATCAGCGACAGGGAGGAAAAGGCAACTTGAGGTGCCCCGCCGCTTCTCACGCAGCCCCGTTGGGGACCCAGGACTTTTGCCCTGGTCACACTTCACTGGCTGTTTTTGTCACTATTAAACAAGCTCCAAAAAACGGCCTCCAGGTTTCGCCCCCCCCCCCCCCCACAATCTCCCGAAGCAAGAAAATCAAGACATGTACATAGAAAATCCAAACAAATTCTGCCATGATTCAATTGTCCTTCACAGCCGGGATTGTGAAACAAAAGAAGACTGACACTGCCTCCTTTTGGGTTGGATCCTTTTGCTGTTGCTCGTCTGGCTTTATGTTATGAGCTTTTGAAACGCTTTTTAAATGGTAATTTGACATCTGAAAAAAAAGTCGTCAAAGACCCTGACTGTGGACGCCATCAAAGTCTGAGGGGATTACAATGCTCACAGAGTATTAGGACAACTGGTGAAGCTCAGCCATCTGCTAGGAGTAATTTGGACTCTTAACGTACTGTAATTACCGTCTGGCTTGTTCAGATGCCGGGCTGTTTTCCGGCTCTCTTTCCTTCCTTTCAGTTTGCCATGCGGGACTATTATATAAAAGCAGGTGTTCATGGGACACTAAAAAAAGACCTTCATAAATATAGTAGCAGCAGTACCGAAGACACATCTATATTGAATGGAGTTTAGGGTGGTGGGAGCTGGGGTAGAAGTTCACTAGGGACTGGAGGTGATGTTTAAGTACAAGGGGGTTTGAAGTTTTACTTCCTGATTACAGAGTCCTTCACCTTGATTTTATTCTTTGTAGTCATCCTGCTGTAGTTGTGAACGAGTGGGAAGCCTCACCAGACCCGTGGGTAAGGATGGTAGATTAGGATAGAATCATTCCTGGCATTCAATCTGTCCTTGTAAGTTCACTGAGCTCAAACACTGCAGGTTTCTTGAGGGGAGTGAAGCTCTAGAGTAGGGGTCTCCAACTCCGGTCCTGGAGAGCTGCTGTCCAGAAGGTTTTCTATCTGACCTGGCTTCTGATGAGCCACACCATTTCTCAGGTAAATACCAGGAACAGGTGTGGCTCATCAGAAGCCAGGTAGAA
>JAODKC010000001.1:44472408-44483761 GCA_026777985.1 Mormyrops attenuatus | reverse complement strand
TCGAGAGGCAAACAAACTACAAACAAACAAAAGACACTAACAAGTCTGGTAAAAATCTGATATTGCATGCTGGGATAATGTTTACGGTCATGATATGGTATTCTCTAAATCGACCACATACAATTACATTAACTATTAATATATTTAACAAAATAAACATTTTAAAATATTTCTACTTATATTTATAATTACTGTGGACTGTGTAAGCCACCACGTTGAAATGACGACACGGGAATCTCGTACAGCAAAATTCTCTCCGACATCATCATTGGAAAGGGGGCGTGTTTCTGACACGAAGTGATGCTTTCAACGCATTTTCATGACATTTTTCTCTGACTTCCAACTCGGAGAGAGATAATCAAACACAGGATAAGTTAGGGGATGGCTTGGTCTAACAGTTTTGATAAGCTGCCAGAATATTACAATTTAAACTTTGGCAGGTTAGTTCATTCTAGAAACGAAACAGCCATCTTCTTTATCAAGGACAGACAGTCATGTTGTACAATTACCCTGGTGTTTTGTATCTCTAAAGCCCTCAAGGACCTTGGATAAAACAACCAATGAGGACAGGAAGACAGCAAACACACCACATGTACTGGCAAATGCAGAGGAGCAGCACTGCGGTGTTCATGAAATGGGAACTGTTATTTAGAATTTGTGATTAATTGTCACCGTTGACACACCACAACAAAATGTGTTCTCTCCATTTAACCCATATGTCACAATGTAACATAGCAGAGGGCAGCTAATTCAGTGCTTGGGGTGGTACCTTGCTCAGGGTACCTCGCTCAGGGTACCTCAGTGGTGGCTTGTTGGTCGGGGATTCAAACCTGCAATCTTTCAATTTTAAGTGCATATCCCTAACCATTAAGCCACCACTGCCCACTATAACGTAATGAACGGCCTACTCCTTTAAAACACAAAAAACACCTGGAGGCCTTTCCCCAAAACACGGCTCATGTGAGCAGTCAACCACGGCAAAAGCCTGACTGATTCTGTTTGATCACCAAGCATGGCACCTTTGAGAAGAAGAAGATACAAAAAGGTAGGAATCTATGGTTGAGAAGGAATAATCACAAACCGTCCTCTCAGACAGGAGCTTCGGTTGGCCTGCGGCACAAATTGCTGCTGTCAGGTGAAACGTTACATGTAGAGAGACATCTCCTAATGTTCGATGAAGTCTTCACATCCACTGTCTCGGCAAGATTTGGCATGTTCTCCCACAATATGGAATTCTGCAACAAGGAACGGCAGTTTGTGAACTTGAGCAGAAAAGAAAATGTCGATCTATTCTGAGGCCCGGCACGGTGGGGGCTGTGATGAAGAGGGTCGTCATCACCCTACTCAATCCCAGCTGCTTCTTGCCTAGAGCATTAATGCAGTAATTTTGTCACACCATTTGACAGGACCATCCTAGTTCTATGCCCCATGCAAATACACATCCTTCTTCTCCTGAATTTCTCCTGCAGCTATTAGGCAGCCAGATCAATTCCTGGTGAGCTGGTCCTCTCCACTGTGATTCTAGTAGAAGATGCATCACTGTATCTCCAGTCAAGCTGCATTTTTTCTCTTGCACTGCCAGGCAATTCATTTTTTGAGAAGTAGCCTGATTGGACATGTGCTGTCCTGTGGGGAAACCCAGTTCATACCCAGGAACAGAACAACATGGTGGGAAGAACCCAAAACACACACATGAATAAACACATGAAGCCCAAACTCCAAACATGCACATTAACAGGTTTCATAATCGTTTTTAACGTTATGCTTTTAATGACTCAGTCTTGACTCTCATGAGAGGATCTTGTGTTTTTTCTCTGTGACCCATGTAAAGCTTATTTCAGGTGACACAGAGAAACAATAAGTTCTTTCACGACACGGTTGCTGATTGCACTAGGATTTTTTCTGGCTGACTTTGACATTTAAAGGGCAGTGCTGGACTTCCAAAGTCTACTGAGAAGACCTCTGCTCCTTCTCTCCCCCTCTGCATCTCTCCCTCCCTCCTCTGCTGAGCTTCCCCTCTCTTCACCTTGCCTGGACTCCAGCCCAAACTTCACCTCTTCAGAACAGAAGCCAATGTGGCATAATGTCCTTCTGTCTAAGACAGAGGTTCTTTGGCACAGACGAGGTAATATGGCTGAAGGCTCCTTTTAAGTCTGACATCCCCCTCCATTATCACAACAGTACCACTGGGAGCCAAAAGAAGCTTAAGGGAATTTAAAGAAAAGTCAGTCTATCTGTGACCCAAAGACCTCGTTTCTGATTGTCTAATACGTCTATGTTTCAGGTCATTGTGACCTGCAGGATTTATGTCCTTTTCCTGAGGCCCAGAGCACACAGAAGACAATGTCTGCACATTTGTCCTGCCTTTGCAGGACTTGACATTTAATTATTTAAAAGTCATACCTATATTCTTACACCAAAATATCCTAGCCTTAGAGCTGAAAAGGGAGAGTGTCAACCACTCAGAAGAAGACTCTGAAGCTGAAGACAATTATAACACAGAACAATTACGTCTATAATTTTTCTGCCCATTGTGAAAATGGCCTGATTGAAAATCTGTGTGATAGTTTCAATTAAAGCGTCTGTTCTTCTGTAGCTGAGCACATGGTTACACGCTCTGAACAACTGACATCTCAATGGCCTGTGGTGACTTGTCTGAAGTGCCGTACAGTAACTGATATAAGTTTCATTCTCCCATTCATTGGACACAGAGGCTCCTCTCAGGAATTGGTTTGACGGTAACCAGCGGACCTTGTTAAGCTCCATTTTCCATCATTTTAGGCCTGGATCAGGTCGGGTCAGGCGGGGGAGCATCTACTGATATTGCTGCACCCACCACACAACGAAACACCACGGGATCCCAGGTGGCGACCCCCCCAGGCCGACATGTGATCCAGTCCCACCCTCCGGAAATGGCCATCCATCTGCCACAGCCAGGTCTTACGTGGGCGTCCCCTTGGCCTGGTCCAGCCGCTTGTGTCCTCAGCAATGAGGATCCTGCGAGCCAGATCACCCTCAAGGAAACACGCTACACGGCTGTAGGGCTGTAACTGACGCTTCCTCACAATGCAGGTATGATGAACCTCCATATTCTTTCTGACCTGACAGATTCTCCCCAGTAGGTGCTGGTTGGTTATAACATGCAACAATTATGTTTGTAACTTTTCAGCCCATCGTGAAAATGCTGGATGAAAATGCATGGCTGTGTCCAGGTGCAGATCCGGCCTGCCCATCTTTCCTGTCACCTGTCTGTTTAAAATCATTTAGTAAAATCATGAGGTTGAACCCCCTGAGAAATTTCAGTCAGTAAAATCTGGGAAGGAGATTCATGAATGGAATGGGGCACAATTTATATATACATTCTGAATTTTGCAGAACCCTGTCTCAGGCTCAGAGAGGCTCTCACTGCCCTGAGGTTCTTCTATTGTAAGTAAGACATGGTTAATTGCAAATCATTCACCAGCATGTAACAATAGCATGCAACCATAACAATGTATTGCATCTATAAATACATGTTTGTAGCTCATTTTGTTTGGTGACACAGGTCATGTGACCCAACACACATTTGGGGCTCAGGTTTAGATCCATCCATTATAAACTATGAGAGAAGCAGAGCTTGGTTCTTACCAGAAACTAGAAGGACACATTACATTCTGTGCCAAGTTCTATAGTCTGTGATGGTTGGATACTATTGACACCAAGTCAATGAGACAGAGGCCTGATGAAGTAACCCAGCTGTAAAACTCAGTGCATGGCTCTCACTGTTATCAAGTGTTTCATTTGATTGAATCTCCCAGGGAGGGACCACAGGGATTCTGTAGAATGTGATTTACTTAAGTTCAATGGAGTCAGTGTTTTCAAGTTTTCTCCACACAGAAAGGTTAAATTGCCCAGAAAATGACTGTTGTGGGCCTGTTTGTGTTACCTCTTCCTCAAAATGGCCTTGTGGTTAATGAGTACCTGTGGATCCCAGCCTAGCCTATGATGCAGCTCAGCTACCAGCTAGGTCAGCGATGCACGCGGTGCATGATCCCCCCCCCTTTATTTTCAGCATCATTACCCAAATGACACCTCCTGCAAGTCATTTCCTGCACGTTTCAGAGAACTGCTTGGTGCTACATGAGAATACACATTTTTAAAGGCACGATAAATTAAACAGAAAACAATGCCGAGAATGTGCGGATCAAAAGCGCAGGCTTTGAAATTTACTAATAACTCGGCCTGTCAATCATTCCCTCCAACATTGTTGAGACCACCTGTGAAAGATTACACCATTCAAACTCGAATCAAATTAAAATAATTCATAAAGTGTTACAGCTAATTAGCTGTTGAATGGAACAGGTCGTTTTGAGAATGCCTCCTCAAAATGCTGTTCCTTCATGGACATTGTTTCCTCAAAGGAATGCAAGGTAGGCCTACCATGCTGAAAGCTATGACCACACACCGCTTCTCATTAGTTGGCTCAGCTGCCCAGTTTAGATCCAGCTCAGTAAAGCCTGCAGTGTGTAATTGATGGGCCTGGGACATATTGACCTCATTCTGCAATAAAAATCTAATAGACCACAATTACAAACCTAGCAAGCTGTGACTGGTCCCTCCATCAGAAAACAGCTTCTGCCGATAGCTTTGGCCCTGAATTCCCCTGTATCTTCCTGCAGGTTTGTGTGGACTTTCCACTTCAGGCTGGTACTGACACAACCTCCTTATCTCTAACACGACTTCCTGGGCAAGACTTGTGAATATCTGCTACTTTGTCATTAGTCTAACTGCTTGAATATGTGTTTAAGGATCTGTCGTTAAACTAGGTCACAGGATTCTCATATCCTTGTTTAACTACGCCAGCTTTAGTAAACGTATCTACTTGATTCATGCAAAAATAAAAATATTTAGCACAAAGTCATTTAGGCATAACAGCTATATTAAATTTGCCAAATTGGTGCGGTGGTTAGTACTGTTGCCTCACACCTCTGGGACCAGGCTTTTCCCTGTGGGGTTTTCTCTGGGTTCTCTGGTTTCCCCCCACAGTCCAAAAACTGAGGTTAACTGGAGTTACAAAATTGAATGGATTGATGGATGGATGTCAAATTCTAAAAGCCTGATCAGTAACAACTTGTTCCTTTTGTCTGTAAACAAGGTATAATAAGCAAAGACTGCATTCCCCATTTCATGTGAATGATGATCGTTAGTATTTCTTGTAAGATATTTTCTTCCTGGGCCGATATCCACCCCTCCGAGGACAGGCAAACAAGCTGGCGTGTCAAAACCCTGCCCGTTCACCCGCCTGTGTGCTGAGATTGCTTTGTTGGGCAAACACCACATGCAAAATATTTTGCATGCTCTGTGAGTGGCCAGCCGGCTGTTTTTGCTGCCTGGCTGAATTCTCGTTTGGCTTTGCATCATCGGCTGTCACACGGCCTCTGATTGGCTGCTGTTTAATTGGGTGGAATTTCATCTCTTTTGGGGTGAGAAATGCTCTTCAGAGATTTTGCAGAGTTTTCTCCCACCATAAATATTCATGACGTCTTTCCCAAGGGAAGCTCTTATGTTTCGATCACGGCACAAATTACAACAAGGATACTGGACCGATGGCTGGGAGAAGGATGAATTAACAAAACCTTCCCTGTAGGAATATCATTTATTTTGATTGAATTTCATAAATATAATGCATATCATTCTGGGTTTGTAAACCCAAGGCTTTCAAAGCAGAAAAGCCTTCAGAAGGAGCCTCGTATCAGCTGCTAGAGTCTGACTTGCTAGGCGACCTGTGACCTCCTGACTGTGTTGATAGGGGGCATTAATGTGCTATAACATGGTGCAGCCGAATGTTTAAGAAGATTCTTCCTGGTACATGGCTCACTGCTTCCTCTTTTTTCTGTCTCTGGAAGATGAGTCACGTTGAAGACTGGCAGGAGAACCTAAAGTGTGCAGAAGCTAACGTTGCTTTGTTTGGCTTGCAGCCTGGTCAAAGCTGCTTTGTAGGGCAGGTTCAAAGTGCTTCACTGGCTCAGGTAAAGGAGCTTTCACACATTTTTTTCTGAAACCATTTTTTTTCCGGAATCAGGGACTTTTGTCATGTTCACACTTCAGGAGTTCCTCAGAGGCAGTTCCAGAACCCTTTTTAGTACCTACTCCAGACTCGGTACTTTTCATTCGAACACAAACTACAGGGGAGGTGCTTACAGTACAGCGATAGGTTCCTGATTGGTTGGCTCCAAGCACCGTCACTAACTTGGAAGTTATGTGGAAGTAACAAAAGACATAATCAGCAAAACAAAAATTGAGCAGATGGAATCATTTTTGTACTTCAGTTACAATTCACTGAATAAATTTTTTTGCTTGGGTCTCCATATCTCTGCTTAGGAAAATTCAATTGATAATCAATATACTTTTTCTCTTACGTCGCCGGTGCCGGCAGTGAAACTTGCCAGCACTTTTTAGTGGAATACGTTAAATCGTTTTTTATTCTGAGAGAACCAGAAAAAATCCTGTGATGACATGGGGAGAACATGCAAACTCCACATGGTCCCCGAGGTGTGAGGCAGCGGTGCCCAACACTGCACTGCCGGTCAACCCCCAATCTCTCTAATAACAAACAAATAACTAAGAAAACAACTTGTTCATCCTCCTTTCTTTTGTGGCGATGGTGAAGTTTCAAATTATTTATAAGTTTAACCTACACTCATTTAGCATTTTGGACCCAGTTCTGTTGGCAGTGTGCAAGTGACACATGGAAGTGGCCAGGAGTTTCAGAAGTCCCCGGTCATGACGGTCCAGGGACTCGGAAACCGGTACCAGGTTCCAGAACTTCAGTGTGAAAATGGCTTAAGTGTATGTGTGATGTGTTGGAGTCAACAAACACAGTCTTTACTCCTTTAATTTTTCCTTGTTGATGAGCCATTAATTAACAGGCTGAGTCATTAATTAACAGTGTCTCCTCGATCAACTGACTGTTTGCCATGATGTCTTAAGTCAACACTGTATCTCTGCCCATATAAAGTACCTAGAGGCACTGAGAGGGGGCTTGTTATTTGCAATCTTACCCAGATAGTGAAACAGCGCTGGGAGGCCGGCACGTCTCTGCGGGGTGTTGACCAAACGATGGTGGGGGAGGAGGAAAGGTAGAGATAAATAAAGGCAGATTATCCAATCGCATAATTTTCCCACATCCCTCGCTTCCTCTGTTCAGTGTTAATTTATTTTTCCAAAATGAATTGTATTTTGGCAGCGCAGTAACGTCAGGAATGAGGGAATAGAAAACAAATACTGCCACCAGCATTTATAATGTCACTGTTGCTACAACACAAACACATTTATAGACACAACGAGTTGCTGCTCTCTCTTCTCATGTCCTTCCCTCCCTTTTTCATATCTTTCTCTCTCTGTCCTCTATTCCCCGACTCCCAAAGCTGAATTTCATGGGTCTTGCTGCCCACCTTTGATTGGCAGATTCCTTTCTGAACACATTCCGGCACTGCTGGGTGGTTGTGTGTGTGTGTGTGTGTGTGGGCGGGGGAGACGGTATGTGGCAGTGACAGGGGAAATTGCTTCCCATACCAATTACGCGCCTCAATGGGAGGTGACAGCGCCAACCGCTCACAGCACTGCGTCACGCCAAAGCTGTCGCCACAGCAGATGATAAAGGGCTTCTAATTTGGAGACGGTGGAACAAAAAAGGCCGGGAGGGGCGCCAGGCTGAAGGCCACCCGATCCGGGGGGAAGCCTGACCTCTCATAGGTACCGATTCACAGTTGGACGTCAGAGTGTCTAGAACACCGGTGCCCGCTGAAGGTCAGCTGGGTCACTGGCAGAACAGATGCTGCGTGTGGCGAATTCATCTCTAGCATAGCACAGGCTCAGTGTCCCTATCGCTCGTCCATCCAGTCAGCGTGGACACATCATCATCGTCGTCGTCATCACACTGAAATCTAACCGTGAAGGTGGGTACCTTCCAGGGTGAGATTACATATCCTGAATGGTGTAATTTGAATCACCGTTTGAATCAGCTCACTCCAAATGCAGACATGCTGGCACATGCGGGCACAGAATCCAGGTGTGATGTACTCTCTCTGTGCAGGAAAGCAGAATATATGGATGGCAAAGGAGTCCAACATTTCCCTGCCAAGTGAAACCGGCCGGAATGACTAAACACGCAAACACGCCCTTGATGTTCTCTGTAAAGTTGGTTCAAAGTGAGTCGAGCGCTCAGACAGGAAGGTACCTTAACTCTGCGGGGGGGAGGCGAACTGGACAAGGGTTTCTGACCGAAATGCCTGGGTGAGCCAACCTAGACTAGCCTCTGAAAATATACATTCACCTGAAATGATTGTGGATGGGAATTATATATCCTTCAGGATGAGGGCATTTGCTAAACAAATCAGAAATGCAGAAGATGGGGGCTGGGGCTTGCAGTTCGGGGCACAGATAGGCTGTGCAGTCATCAAGGGAAAACTGGTCCCAGCGGCCCGGCTTTCCCACGATGCACAGTCAGCATGTTTCCACACTTCTCACCCCCCCCCCCCGCTCACAGGCAGTTAGAGAGCTGGGGGAAGGAAGGAAAGATCTGGAATGTCTCTTTCCTGCTTTTCAAAATGCTGCAGCCCCCCTGGGAAGCACAACAACTGGAATGTTAGCGAGAAGCATCCTGTCCAGGTCTGACAGCCCCCAGACGAGCATGTAGCCCCTGCACCTCCATTGATCTATGCTTGATCTGTGCAGCACTTAGGGGCCTGAATAAATGAGAAAATAAAACAAACATCAGGGAGGGAGAGGCAGATAAGCACAGGCCAGACGCACATGCGAGCGTTGGGGGGGAGGGAATGAGGGTTTGGGGTCAGACACCTGCGGCCCCCACCACCTGTAGCTTCCAGCTCTTTGTTGTCACTGAACTTCTTGCTCATTACACTGGCTTGCCTTGCCTGCACTGACTGCCTCACAGGGCATATGGTCTTCTCCAGAGGTCTGCTCACAACATCTACACCAAAGACCTGACCCAGCTGAGGACACAGTAAACTGTGCATAGATTACAGAATCGGGAGGAGGGGAAATTGAAGATGGCCCAATTAACACCCTCCACCTGGAATTCAGGCTGACAGATTAAGCTTCACTGAGGGTGCTTGTGCGCCGCACCAGGTACCGTACTTCGAGAAAGTACCAAAAGTGCGGCACTTCAAGGTATTGGTTTTCTACAGGCGCAAAAACCGGTGCCAGCGCTGAATGACATCACAACACGAAACTTAGCAAGTTCTAAAATTTAAATTATTATTCCTTTTATAGATTATTTAATATATGTTTAAAAATCAGTTTAAAGTTTTACCTCTGCTGCGTTTGCATGAGTGCTGCATGTATTCTCCGAGACAATCATAATCATTTTCATCCTTGCTGTTTAAATCAGTGGAAGATGGGTTTAGGAGCAATTTATGAACTCCTTTTTTTGTTTTATAAAGACCCCAATATTTACCAGCAAATCACATCGCTGGGACAGCATGCTATATGCCTGCTGTATTAGTATATTCAACAAAATACTTTTTCATTTCTTGTCCTACCATCCGGATCTTTTTGTTGTACACGTTCTTATGACCACATTGCTTTTTTCTTTTTTATTTCGTTTTTAAGGCGCTGTTTGTCTTGTGTCTCAGAGGCAGGATATTTGAATAACCAATCGACAAAGAAAGCATTTGAAGTTCCACCCCAAAGTACCGCAGTACCAAAGATGTCACCAGCTGAATTGGCGCTTTGGGTACTGAAACTTTTGGTACTGGTACTTGACTGGAAGTCAATGGAAAAGAAAAAGTACCAAAGTACTGTACCAAAAGTACGGTACTTGGTGCGGTGGAAAAGCACCGCCAGACAAACAGGGGTGATTGATAACATCTCCCAAAGCATGAGGGAGGAGATTTTTGAATGTCATGTGACTGCCACGGCCTAAAGGCCAGTGGAGGGGCAGAGGAGGTTAAGGGGGCCGCTTCCCACTTCTCTAATGGTGCTTTTCCACTGGCATACAGGAACCGAGCTGCACCCGAGCCATACCATGAAGAGAGACTAGTTACATTTTGTCTTCGTTCTGGGGAACTTTGATAATTGATACCAGAATTCAATTGTTATTATCCCGATAGATTTACTACTGAGATAAGAATTCAAGAAGAAAATAAATAATACATCGCACTTTGAACTGTGCAAGGAGTCTGACTCTTTCAGTCCCCCGCCTGCATGGTCTTTTTCCAACATCCATTGTTTGAGAAAAAACCAGCAATTAGCAATAGCGAGTGATTAGCTGTGGCACCTCCACATCCTCGCACGGCGCGGACTCAGCTCTGGATTACATTGTGCGGTTTTCTGTGCTGAGCAATTATGGTCTATTTCGTGTACATGTGTGTGAGAACACTGTTTAACATCCTGAAGCATTGTCATAGAATTTTAAACTTGTAACATTGTTTCTGACCCACTGGGAATTCTTCCAAGTCCCCGAATGCCCGCTCCGGGTCTGAAGGCAGCCATAGGAGGTTAGAGAGGCAGGTAAGTAGAAAACATCATTATTCAGACCCTGGTGGAGGAGGGTCCTAGGAGTGGGCCGGACAGACTTAAAGGCAAAGTCACTCACTATTGTTCTTACGATGATTTCTAAGAGGAAGTCACAGAGCCAAACTGAGACATGCAAATAGGCATTGGCTGCAGATTTGCTGCTGCCCCGTACACAAACACACACACATCAGCATAAAGCACAATTCACACCAGTATTACTGTATTATTATATGTCTTGTGACTCTGTATTATTCTATAGGAATTTCTAGATATTGCAAAATGAACACGCAGAGTCAAGCAAATACTCCAGAACAGCTTACTGAGTGATTAACTTTAAAGCGTGAGACAGAACCTAAATGATGAGGAAATGACACAGGAGATGGTGAAATTTGGGGGCAGGGTGTCGGTTTCCGTTAGCAGAGCTCCTTCAGTTTACCTCACTGTGGTTAGTTATCTGTTGTACATTGGATTTGCATTCACTTTTCAGTTTATTTTTGCATATTTAAACACACCCATAAACACAATACTGCAAAAGTCCAAATTTTATAACAAAAACACACATTAGGGGTGACACGGTGGTTAGTAGTGTCGTTGCACATCTCTGCAACCAGGGTTCAAATCTCTGCTATGGCGCCATGCGTGCGGAGTCTGCACGATTCACCCTATGTGCTAACTTCCACTAGCATGTCTGTGGGAATCACTGATATGTTAGCATCAAACGCTAATGATATTAGCATTAGCTTCTGTAAATTTGAATTACAACAACAACATTTATTTTTTGTATAGCGCTTGTTCACAACATTGCATTGTCTCAAAGCGCTTTACAGCATCCCTG
>JAODKC010000001.1:44461340-44472308 GCA_026777985.1 Mormyrops attenuatus | reverse complement strand
AAGGTACGCGGACAGAAACGCCGCTCACGCGACTCCCGCAGCTATCGGTAACACTCGCGCTGTTTATTAACAAGGACCGACAAGCACTCACACCGACCGAAAAAAAAAAAAAAATGTAACAACAACCACCCATGTAACCGTACTGGCACACAAACACTCAAATATACTTCCATATACTTCCAAACAGGCGCACAACACAAGCGCACACGGCGTCTACACCTCTACTTCACAGTGCCGCAATCCCAGCAGCCTCTCTGATATCTCTCTGCATTTCGACCAATCAGATGCATCCAGCCTGGTTTGGCCACGCTGTCGGCCCTGCTAGTAAGCAGGCCCTTGTCAGTGAGCTTATGGCTCATGTTCGGCTCATGTACTTTGCAATGGAAAATCGGCAGTTTGCAGTACGGCTCGCGTACGGCTTGGTTCCTGGTGGCAGTGGAAAAGCGCTAAAATGACTATTTCAAACTGACTGGAAAAGGGAGAAGAAAATCTTGGCTAGCTGCATTTGGCAGGGAGCTAAAACCACACTTAATCACAGGCGGCGGGGGGCAGCACCCCCCCACTGCTCCTGCTGCTCTTTTTTCCTCATCAGCTTACGTCTTAAGTGCGAAAGCAGCAGCAGCTGCACATCAGCAGCTCCGGAACAATTCCGAGCATCATTCTGGCATGGAAATCAGGCCATCCATACTGAAAAGGACACCTCAGGGCCGTGTGGAGGCAGGACGAGGGGAGATAACGAGACTCACATACGAACGCAGACATGCGATCACACAGGCCGGTAAACAACGAGACTAAACAAACAGATGTGTGCTCGGTATAAAACACACCGTTTGGGAAGGGAATCGCCGCCAGCCCACTCTGACCCACGGCCCCAAATCAGAATCAAAGTTTACCTCCATACGAGGGCTCTGTCGTGGTAGGACACTCTCAGGCACACAGCAACCAGAGAATGATGAATGGAAACAAACTAGATAACAACACAAACAATTTTAGTTTGACTAAGTGACAATATGAAGAACAGTAAAGAGAAGTCTAAGCCTATGAAGTATAGTGGTAATGGCAATTCAAGACAAGAAACTATACCTATTACACCTGGTCAAAATACTGTTGACAGTTCCACTTGCCCATTAGTTACATGAAATGACTGGCAGAACTATATAAATACATTACAGTACAATCCCGTTATAGTGGACTTGCTTATAACGGAATATCGTTTATAACGGACGAGGTCCGCTGGTCCCGGCCGTGCGCCTTTACGAACATGCAGTATGGAATATTATTTAGCACTATACTAAATTCTAATTCTTGGCTCTTGTTTGCACAGTTTTTGGATCGGTCAGGGGTTCATTTCACTGCATGTTGTACTGGCTACAACTATGTATGTGACAAATAAAGAATCTTGAATCTTGAATCACTATACAGTGTAGAATATAATTATTATGATATTATAAAAAAGCATGCCAAATACCCATGATACAATCATTACAATGTAAACATTATAATGTAATCAACGCAATGTAATCAATTGAGTATGTATTTGCACCTTGTATTAGCCTAAGAGTTTTTGTTAGCTACTTTTTGTTAGTCCTGAATCTATGAATATTGTGAAAATTGAAATGAAAAATCAGACAATTTCTCACTAGCAGTGACGCATGTCACTAAGCTTTATTCCGCAACCGCTGCACATATATATAGAAAACAGAAACCTTTTTTCGGAACAATCCCATCACGTGAAGATGAGCATTAACTCCAATAGGTCAATCACGACCTGGGTTAAGGTATAGATAGCCAATTACAGATTAGACATTAGGCATTCATGAACAATATAGACTCGATAGTATGGCGAATTATGCTCAACAAACCAAACCTTAAACTGTTTTAGTAAAGTCGCTACAATATCCACTTTTATTAGCATATTCCTTATCACTATGTTGAAGGACAAATATATTATCAACCCTCTGGTTAGAAAATGTGCAACAGGCTGAAGTTGCCAAGGTTTACTATTGAAGGAAGGGATTCGCCTGAGTTCACCAGAACTTCATGGCTGAGCTTTTTAAAAAACCAGGTGGAGAAGCTCGCGCTACCATTATGTTCGGCTGAGGGACCAAACAGTAAAAGAAATGATGGACAAACTTATCACCTAGGGGTGTGGATCAAGGGAGAAAACAGTGATTGTGAATGGTTGAGGGAATGATGAAGCTCAAGTGACTAGATATTGTTGAATGATAAGAACTTGTATAGAAATTGGTGTAAAACAGTATTGGACACACTTGTAAGTGTCCGGCCTTGGTTGTAACTTCATTGTTTAAATAAAGATTGAATTTGGATCTACACACTGACTGCCCTGACCTGGCAGCCTGATTTCCTGGGTCCACGTTATCCTAATCCCTTATTTTTGTTTCACATTTCCCCGTTCCCAGACACTTTTAACACTTTTATCACTTTTAACGGAGTGAAAACAAAACAGCAGCAAAAAATCCAGACACATGAAAGTATTCTGTCAAGTCCATGCAGCGAAGCACAAAAATCTAACAAAACCTAAAATACCACAAAGATGCTAAAAATAAACTGTGAGATGGTGGTGTCGGTAAGCATGCATGGTGCCTCTTTATATAATTTCCATTATTATGCAAGGAATAATAATGAATAACCTTTACTGTATGCCAAACCTCAGTCAAATTAGTTGAACATGCTACGTAGTCCCCAGAACAAAAACCCAACCCCACCATTAAACAATCTTTGTAAGATCCGGCTAGGTTCAGATTTTCTAAAATACATCAAAGACTTTTTTATTTATATGCACATTTCATATAATCATCACAAACACAAAACCAGAAAAGACAATAAAACTGACACATCTAAATCCAAGCTTTTGACTTCCAGACATGCGGGGCATAATTAGATAAGCATGAAATGGTTTCATCCCTTTGCTCAAGTAGCACAGATTAACTAGCAACTTTCACGGTAAGTGTCCAGGCTTTAAACACAACTCACTAGGACTCATCTGGACACTAACCCACCGGTCGGAGACCCCCAGACCAGCTTCCCGTTTCACAGTCGTCTCCTTCCTCAGTGGGACAAGGATTCCATCACAGCGGTCAGCCTGATTAGAGAACGAAGCAGCTTGGTAACAGCCGTGCAAAGGTCAGCAAGGTCACTGTGCTATGTTGAATTAAAAATGCCATAATTATACTCAAAGAAATGTTGCTTGCTGAGGTCAATAGGAGCTTTCATGATCCACAGACAATTTATACAGTGGGTATAGAAAAGAATCACCCCCTTCGAAATATTCCCTTTTTTTTTTTTTTTTTTTTAAATGAAAACACACAAACCAATATTTTTCCAGCTTTACTTACTCAATGCAATCTATACCATCCAAGTTAAAGATATCAGCTACAGTTCTGAGGAATTGTAAAAAATAAAAACAAGAAATACTGAGATTAATAAAGGACCACGCCCCTCCTAAACAATATCTGTAAACTCAATCAGGTGTAAGTAACCACTATTTCCATTACAGACCATGGTTACTGGCTTCCACCTATGACCAACTGTAATCAGTGTCATTAGTGAAGCATAAAAACAGCTGTCCCTGGAGCATTCCCTTGCTTGGTAGTGCAACTGACAGCAAACAATTGACTGTGGGTCAAGCCACTTTCAAAAGATCTCAGGGATAGAGTCGTGGACAGACATAAGGCGGGAGATGGATACGAAAAAATCTCAAAGGCTTTATGAATCCCAAGGAGCACAGTAAAGTCCATAATAAAGAAGTGGCAAGTGTTTGATCTTACTAGGAACCTCCCTGGATCCGCCCGTCCCTCCAAATTGGATGGAAGAGCAAGGAGGAAACTGGTAAATGATAATAATAATTGATAATTTATTGATCCTTGTGGGGAAATTCTCTTTATGCCCCCCCCCATCTTGCTGTTTGTAGAGTATGCTGGCCGAGAAGGGCAGCCACCTGTTGTGCCGCCCAGGGAGCTGGGGGTCAAGGGCCTTGCTCAAGGACCCTCCAATCACAGGCACATAGGCTTAGCCCACTGAGCCACATGCTGCCCCTTAAGAGAGGCTACCAAGAGGCCAATGGCCACTTTGAAGGAGTTACAGGATTTTATGGGAAAGAGTGGTCATTGTGTGCATGTGACAACAATTTCATAAGTGCTCCACAATTGTGGCTGGTGCAGGAGGGTCGCAAGGAAAAAGCCACTTCTCAAGAAAGGCCACATTAAAGCTCGGTTGAGCTCTGCCAGAACCTTGAAGATTCTGATGCCAAGTGGAAAAAGGTCTTATGGTCAGATGAGATGAAAATCGAACTATTTGGGCTCAATACCAAACAGTACACCTCACCATCCACAACACACCATACCTACAGTAAAGCATGGAGGTGGCAGCATCCTGTTGTGGGGGTGTTTCTGGCTTCCACAGGGCATGGGGCACTCGTTAGGGTAGAAGGAAAAATGGATGGGGCAAAATACGATCAAATTCTTGAGGAAAAACCTGCTACCCTCTGCCAGGAAGTTGAAGATGGGCAGAATGTTCACCTTTCAACACGACTATGACCCGAAGCACACAGCAAAATTGACCACACAGTGGCTGAAGGAGAAAAAAGTGAATGTCCTCGTGTGGCCCAGTCAGAGCCCAGACCTAAACCCCATTGAAAATCTGTGGAAAAATTTGAAGATAACAGTCCACCAACGCTCACCATCGAATTTGACCGAACTTGAACAGTTCTATACAGAAGAGTGGGCAAATATTACTCAATCTAGATGTGCAAAGTTGATAGAGAAGTATCCCAACAGACTCAAGACTGTCATTAAAGCAAAAGGTGGCTCAACAAAATATTGACATGTATGGCAAGCCATTTTAACATAAAATAAGTAGGCGGGATAGTAATTTCAGATATCTGCAATGTAATTCTTACTAGTACGAACTGGCATTTCAGATATCTCTAATTCAATTCTTACTAGTAGAAAGGAGCATTAGAGACATCCGTAATTCAATTCATTTGTAGATATCTGCAATTGTATTTTTACTAGTAATAATTTGAATTGTAGATATCCACAACTGAAGTCTTACTAGTATAACTGGGCATTTCAGATGTCTAAAATTGAATTCTTACTAGTACTAATGTAGTTTTAGATATCTTGAACTGCTTTGCATTCTGGATAGCTAAAATAGACATCGTGACTAGTAATAATTGAATTGCAGATATCTAAAAAGGGAATTGTTACTAGTACGAATGTAATTTCAGATATCTAGAATTCGCATTTGAGATATCTGAAATGGAATTGTAATGCATCGCTTAATGATGGGGATACATTCTGAGAAACGCATCGTTAGGTGATTTCGCTGTTTTGAGTAGCCTACACATTACAATGAACTTACACAAACCTAGATGTTATAGCCTACTACACACCTAGGCTATATGTTATAGCCTAAATAACCATAAAAGTACAGTACAGTAAAAAAAAAAACGTTACTGGTTTATATCATTATCAAGTATTAAGTACATTTGTTGTATGTGTTACACTTTTATACAACTGGCAGCTCAATACATTTGTTTACAGCAGCATCACCACAAACGTGATGTACTGTGCTACGATGTAACGACAGCAGATTACTTTTTCACTATATGGTCAAATCCAACATTTGCACAAATTTTATTTAATTTTTTCAAGGTCAAATTTTATCATGCAATTAACGTTTCTACTATATTTATTT
Source organism: Mormyrops attenuatus (assembly GCA_026777985.1). Lineage (NCBI taxonomy): Eukaryota > Metazoa > Chordata > Actinopteri > Osteoglossiformes > Mormyridae > Mormyrops > Mormyrops attenuatus. The sequence goes on along the minus strand of JAODKC010000001.1, from coordinate 44,466,590 downwards.
TTAAAAGCAATAAAGAGTTTGCAGTAACGAGTCCATTTTTTTATAACACAATACATAAGTATGTACTATTTGAATATAAAACATTGACCGGTTACTTCCTCCTCCTCATAAGGTAAGCATATCAAAAGTGTATAAGTCTTTTAGAAAAATATGCTGTTTTTGAGTCTTAAAAGGCATGTGGGGGAGAGGTACATTTATTAACTTAAATGGGAAGTTTTTAACTTGCTTTCAAAATGAAAAAAATGTTATTCAAGGGGGTTAAAGTATTTCGGGGGCTATTCAGAGAATTTCTCATTTGTCTTGCAAGAAGTCGTCCAGGAGTACTATTGCTGTAAGTAGCTTAAAAACAGAAAAGACAATAAAAGAGTGATGAATATATCAAAATCCAAAGCACACATGCAGGCTGTCACGCCCAGCCCTGATCGCCCTCCTGTGGACCACACCTCCTCGTTAACCCCGTGTGGAATCCTTCCGTTTACCTGCTGCTTTCAGTTTCCTGCTCGTTACCCTGTGTATTTAGTCCGCGTTCTAGCAAATCTTCCCCAGATCTGTCATTGTATTGTTATAGATGTACGTGCCTGGTGTTCCCTGTCTGTTTAATCTCCCCGGAATAAACCCCGGTTTCCCCGCAACCTTGGATTGCTCGCTTCTTCCCTGCTCGCCGATCGACACACCCGTGACACAGGCAATAATTAAGTAAGCATGAAAGCGAAAAAGAAAGGAAGAGGCAGCTTAACGTCTCTCAGTTGTCTCAGACTCTATCTGCTTTCAAAGAAAAAAAAAATGCTTTGTTATTCAAAGGTGTATAGCATTTAGGAGGCTCTGGATTTAAAAATAAACAAAAATCCCTGAGACTACACACCTTTTAATCTGCTTTGTTCATCAAAATAGCCTGAAGTGTACCTGAGGTGTTCCTAAGGAGTAGTGTAAAGTGTTTAATGTACTTTGGCAGACTATTCAGAGAATTTCTCCTTTGTCCTGCAAGGTGAAGTCCACACCATTCCTGCCAGTTCAGAGTCATGTAACTCCTACACCCCTTTGAATAACAGATCGTTCATTTGAAAGTGTCACGTTTGCATTTAAACGGATCAAACTATGTCAAGAGTCACCTGAACTGCCACACCTCTGGAGGTCATGCTCCCCAGAGCATTGAGCTACTTCTCTATTTCTTCTTTGGCCTGATTTCCTTCAATGTTCTTTTGGTTTTGATCCTGCTGGTTTGCGTCTATGACTTTGAGCCTGTACATTAAACGTCAAACGTCATGAGAAGGAATTTGACCTTTAAAAAATAAACTCAGAATTATTCCAAAGTTGAATTTAACCACATCATGAAAAAGTACTCTTTTTGAGCTTTCCGAAGAGCTATGCTTGACATAGCATAATGCCATGTAGCTGTAATAGTAAAAAAGTTACATTTCTTAAGACTTTTTTTTACTACCCGCTGTGCAGAAAAGGCACTCCCTCTGAGAGCAATTAGATTTTTTTTTTTTTTCTGAACTCTGAAATGAATGCAGAATTCATGTGACAAAATTCAATAATAATAATATGATGCAACGGCCATTTGTTGAATTTAGATGGGATCGCCTTTGTGTTTATAACACCATCAGATACAAAGCACTCTATTTCATTTTCATGACAGGACAACACTAGACAGAAGAAGGACATATCCTCTGTCATGCTTTTCTGTGGCAGTGGAAAAAAAATCTTCCTCACAGCCTTACCTGAGTTGTGACATGAAACAACAATGAACAATGATACAAGTCTCAATGTATATTTTGATGCACACAAACAATATGCATAGGGCTGAATTGAAGGAGTAATTCAACCATTGGAGTTAAAGCCGGACCCCTCGTCATGACACACCCGTTTAAGATGGTCTCACTCATAGCTCTGATACGTCATTCTGCAAAGGGGGGCAGATCGAGTAGTCGTCATGAGGCAGAGTGTTGCAGCCTCTTGTCCATCACAATCCTAGTGGGCCCTTCTCCACTCAGCAGTCTCCTAACCACATCCCTGCATGAACAGTGGGAGGGAATTTCCTCAGCAATTCAAGATCTCAATGACATACTGCTGAGCCGTAAGTCTGATTCACTTCTTTTTCACAGTGCTGTCTACCAAATACTTGAAAGTTTCCATTTCGTCAGACTGGAGCAGTTCTTCAAATTTTTTGCCTCGATTTCTGGAAGTTGTCCATCAGAGTTGGGGGGGGGGGAGGCAAAACTTGACCTCCTAAATTTACTTCTGCAATCTTAAATCAAGAGATACAGTTATAGATACATTTACAACGCCTTGTCTGAGCAGGGATTAAAAAAAAAAAAAACGGGACCATGGTGAACAGAATTGAATCAGGCCCAAAAACTTCACAGATACACTGAAAGAACAAACAGAAAGAAAACAATAGTGAGCAATGCACTATGTGCTTTGGACCCTAAAAATACCTTTTAAGTCATTCACAAGTTCCTCAGCCAAGACTGTACCTTGGCACAACACAGAAACCCACAAAGTAACTGCTGAAAACAGCAAGGTCTCTACTGTCCCTGAATATATCGCAAGTACAGATTAAATTTACCACTTGATAAAAGCACCACCTTAACTGCGTGTCTATATCAGGATTTATGGAAGCTCATAAAGCGTCATAAACAGTCCGAAAATTAAACTCCTGCAAATTAAAAATGACCTAAAAGGCAGCCACCAACCATCTTTGGAATAGATAACCTGCACGATCAGGCCAACACAGCGAACATGTCCTGCTCATTAGGCTAGTTCATTTAGAGATACTGGTCACGGCATGTTCCCTCGACACCATTGCTATAAACACTACAAGCTGTGCAAACACGTTGACTTGGTAGTTTTGAGGTTTGATAGTAAGGATTAATTTTGAGGTTTGGTAGTAAGGATGTGAAAATTTGTGAGTTCAGAAGAATTCAAAATTTAAATGGAAATTCACGTATCATTGCACATCTAGTATGATTTTAGTCAGAATGTTTTCTCATGTGCTTCTTTTGTTGTGTTACGACCAGGGATTGACATAATTGGTACATAAACATGTATTCATGATATCAAAGTTAAAATCCACATTCATTTCGTGTAATAGCAACACAAATGTGTACTCACTTTATTCGCATTTGAGCTGTCATAAGAAATTACGACACATTTTAACCATAGTCCACACTGACTTCCAGTATTCCTAGAGTAGTGACTGGCATTCACAGACTGTCAAGCCGTGGTTATACAGGCAAACATTAAAATGCAATGTGAGGCAATGTCCATCTTTCCTAATGTTAGGCACTTTCCCATCGCAGAAACCTTTCAGAAACCAGATCCTTTATCAGAAAACAGGACCTTCTGCTGCATTCCCACAGCAGGAATTCAGCCTGATTTCTAGTTCCTCAGATGTGCTTCCTGAACCTTTTTTTTAGTCCCTACTACAGAGTATATTCATTCCACCAAGAACTACAGCATGGGACTTATACCGATAAACTTTTCTAAGTTGACCACAAACACTGATGCATAACTGGTATGTGTTATGTGGAAGTGCAGGAGAAAGTCAGTGCTATTGACTGCAGACACAAATCAACAATGAAGAGAATGCAGCTGCTTTTGTGAACAGAATGTACTTTCATTCGATCAATGTGCAACTCATCTATGATGCCAGCATGGTTTTAACAAATTTTGTTGATCCACACGTGACACGTTTGCTATCACGGACCTCCTCTGCTGGTCTCAGGAGGAGGGGCTCCCCCTTTGAGTCTAGTTCCTCCCAAGATTACTTCCTAATGGGGAGTTTTTCTTTTCCACTGTTACCTCTGGCTTGATCTCTGGGGGCACTTCGAGATAGATGGCTTTTTGATAAGTTGAATAGATACACACACAGACATGTGTATGCCAGAGTTCTTGTGTATAAGTAAGTTTTCCTTTGACTAATATGTACATGCACTACTCACAGGAGACTCAGCAGGGGGATCCAGCAGAAATTTTCACGGGGTGATAACACTAGCTATGTTTGTTTCATTCTGATATGCTTTAAGTGGAACATTGCTAACTAATTTTAAACAAAATTAATTGATCAAAAAGGCAAGAATAATAATTATGATAAACCACATTTTCAAAATCAAACAAATGACGCTTTCACAAACCTCTTCACTCTGGATGAGTCACTGGCGGCCCGATCGTTCTACATAATATAAAAAGTTTTTATAAATAAACGAAATAAAAACACTTTGGAATAAATACTAGCACGTTACGCTGTCTGACCACTAGGAGGATTTGGAAACGGTTACAGAGAGAAATGTAAGACGCCAGGGGTGAGCCAAATATCCGGTTTTAACGAGAATTCAGCGTGAATAACAGGTTCTTTCCGAAACCGACTGCTATCGCATAATTACTAATACGGATGGGCGAAGTTACTCTTTTTGGGACACAGTTCGTGTGATTCAAGTCACCTAAAGATTCGTTAATTTATAAAACATACGTTTAATAATTTTGGACAATTGCTACCTTGACACCACCCAAGGCTATGCCTAACCAAGAGATTTTAAAACGCACAACAGAAAACGGAAAGGAGCGCTGAAACATGGAAATAATCAGTACTTAATGGTGTGACGTTCGCGTACGAATCGTTCAAGGGGGGACGAGTCACGAGGCTGAAGTTGGCTACTTATTCGCAGCTTCTTATTCGGATTTTCCGGTCCACCTTAAATGCTTCGCAGCGAAATACATTGACGCGATTGCGCCTGTTGGGGGACCATTTTAATACCCTTAACTAGTGATGGCAAAACGAAGCTTTCCGAAGCACTGAAGCTTCCTTTTCAAGTGTGTTCAAATGGTTCAGTACTCGAAGCCTTTCCGAAATGGTGACCATTAGTGACACCAAGTGGTCAAATAAGGAAATAACACTTAATTTTGAGTGAATGCAGTGAATCTGAATATTTATAAATTTGCAAAAATTCTAATGGTCTGTAGTGCGTGATGAACATTAATGACCTGGCTAAATTGAATGTGACTTTTTGTGGACTGGGAAACCATTGACTTAACTGGGAAGGGGTGCTTGTGTAATGGAAGAGGGGCCATTAGTCTACAGATTTTTATTCAGGAAAAGTATTTGTTCAACAGTGCGGGGGCTAAGTTGGTTACATTATTTATTCACCACTTCTCCTGCTTTGGAGAATACCCGCTCACATGGAACGGAGGACGCTGGAGTGCATAAAAACTGTACTGCAAGTTCGTATAAGTGTGGATACACAGCCTGCT
>JAODKC010000001.1:44438286-44461240 GCA_026777985.1 Mormyrops attenuatus | reverse complement strand
GCTGTTGAATTTGGGAAAGCCTTTCTCTAGCAGTTGTACTGGTTCTGAAGTAAGTCACAATCTGTCTTGCCTTGGATGTGATATCACCAAGTCCTTCGGTCTGATCAATGGCCCTCTTCACGACCAAATTTAGTGCATGTGCAGTGCAAGTTGTGCGTCTGACCTTTAAATTGCTGGCACAGGCGGTCATGTTTGGTGCAGCATCAGTCACAAGGCATCGGACTTTATTCTGTATGCCCCACTCCTCCATCAAGGCTGCCTTGACTGCAGCTATGTTTTCTGCAGCATGAGACTCTGGGAATTTTCCTACTCCTAATAGAATTGTACACAGCTCAGTCTCTTCATTTATAAAATGGCATGTGACTGCTAAATAAGCATCCATATGTATGGATGTCCACATGTCAGAAGTTAGGCTTACTGCCTTGGCCTTTTTCACCTCTTCCTTTGCTTTCTCTTTTTCTATCTTAAATTTCTCTGCTACCAAACCCTTTAATGTTTGCCTGGAGGGGAGAATGTAGGTTGGATCCAAGATACTCACAAACTCCCTAAATCCAGCATCATCCACAATGCTAAAGGGTTGTGAATCCTTTACAATCATATTGACCAAGGCCTCATCAATCTTTTGTTTCTTGGTCTCTGTGACGGGAATCGAAAACATACACAGTAACATTATACAGATTATAGGGTAATACCCTCACCCATGTTTGATATTAGGTATTTGTACAATTAAGCTGTTCCTTAAACACATAAAGAGTAATTAATAATAAGTATGCTTATTAATTAGTCATATTAGTTCTTCATTAATAATACTAATTATAATAATAATTATTAGGAGTAGTAGTACGTTGTTGGTTATTATTAGTATAGCTGCAAGACTGTGCTATACCTGGACTTCTTGTAGACTGACTTGTGGATGGAATATGCTAGACATTCTCATGCTTTGCACAGAAATGTATCAACATTGATGAGGTGTTCTTACTATAGGACAACTGCTGAGAGCACTCCAAACATTCCACCTGGACCAGGGCAGTACAAGAATAACAGAATCAATACTTTTACACACATAAATAAATATTGCCCAATTTATCAAACAACACACCTTATTTGTTGATACAAGTTTGAAGTGTTGCCAAACTTCAGAACGACCTCTTTTCCTTTCTGGTTCCATAGCTCAAACACTTCCAATGCAGTATGTTTGCTCCCACGTATATGCTCTACAACACCTTCGAAACCGGCACTGAGGTTCGCGCCTCATTTTCACTTTTCTGAAGCAGTCACGTGGATGAGCGCAGAACGAAGCTTCGGATCACCATGGTCACGTGTTTAGGGTAGAACGGAAGAAGCATCGAAGTTCTGCTTCAGAACGCACTGTATCGTTTTTTATGACACATGCCTCGGAGCTTCGGTGTCAAGCTTAACATCACTACCTTTAACCTCTCTGTGCCAGGCAAATAACTTCTCAGTACACATCAAGTATCCCACTATAGAGAGAAAGTGACACTGTCCTGGCACAGACTGATTTATCCCTTTAAAAATCAGATGGGAACAGGGCAGGTCCCACTATAGCCCACAATGGTGTGAATGAGAAGCCAGGACTCCATGCCCATTTTAATACCTTTAACCACTCTGTGCCAGGACAATGTCAGATTTTCTATATAGAGGGATACCTGATGTGTACTGGGAAGTTGATATTTGCCTGGCACAGACTGGTTAAAGGTATTAAAATGATCCCCCAATGGCGCAATCGCGTCATTGTATTTCGCTGCGAAGCATTTAAGGTGGACCGGAAAAAACGAATAAGAAGCTGCGAATAAGTAGCCAACTTCAGCCTCGAAGATACGTTCTTTGTGTTCTTCCGCTTGTCTTCAGAAATACGGCGTGAATGTTGCGTCCCTCCTCGACTACGGTCAGTGAGAGCCAGTGAGACATGTAAGGACGTGCTGTAAGCGAGCAAATGATTGGCTGGAAACTAAACCTGAAACTGAACGTATGCACCCATTATGACCGATAGTCGGTAGTTTAGTTATGGAAATTCCTGATGCTGCTAGTGAGCCAGGTCATTTGGCTCTGCTCGTTAATAAGAACCGGTTTTGTGTGCAAGTATATCATTTAAACTGTTCAGTGTATTCATACATTTATAATGTATCTATACCTTGCAGCTGAATTGGTCCAGCTATGTAAGTTGCTAGCGGCAGCTTTTGGGAAATGCACCCGGAACGAGAACGAGGGTAACAGAAAGGAGTGAACGAGGTAGTGAGCGAGTCAGAGAACTAGAGACTCAGATAAGCTACTGAACGAGAGAGAGCGTACCTCGTTCGTGACTGAAATACACCATCTGCTGGTGTAGCATATAGTCTACATGTGCAATGATTTGCCATATGCTGCAATTGAATTTAATAGATTTTCACGATTTAAACTGATTTTAACCAAGGCTTGTTAGCGTTTGGACTAGTTAGCTATGTGATGAGGTTTGCGTTTTTAACAAACGTGAGTAACTAAGGTACAATGTTGAGAGACTTATACTATAATTCAATGACAATTATTTTTCTTACTTGATTTATTGGTGGTATTCAGGTACGTTGGCAAAGATTTTGGGCCCCATGAAAGCACATCATATTATGCCCCCAGTCCAGACCAATCCAGTTATTTTCCAAGTTATTAGGACCCTTGGAAACGTCCTAACTTCCACCCCCCCACTCCTACGGCGCCCCTGGTGGTATTTAACTTAATCCTTAGCACTCTTTAGCCTAAATAATAGGCATTTCGACATATCGAAACACAAACGTTTCAGATCTATTTCATACAAAGTGCAAAAAACCCCAGTCATTTCGCACATCCTTAATCGGCTCTGATGCATCAATTAATCAAGCACTAAAATAGTCCCACAAACCTTAATAAGGATGTATGGTTGGCCGGGTTTCCTGAGTGGACAGAGCTCTGTCTATATATGTAATATAATCTTGTTTACAGTTAATATACCTGTTTCGAGCACGAGCAGGTTTGAGCTTACGGACTGGTTGCTGTGACAACCAATTCAACAAGGGTTCAGAAGAATCGAAAGTTCCGGGATGTTGTCAAATATTCATCAGTTAAATCCGGATAACCCGTTAGTCCACGTACGAAAAACACCGCCCCCCTCCTCCTCCCGATAATTCATGTCAGGGAGGACACTTTGAACTAGGACAGGATTTATAAACTACCATATGCATTAAAAGGACCTGGGTTTCAGTTAAACATCGAGTTTTTGCTGTATGCTGATTGGGGTTAATGTGAAAAAGCCAGGGTTGCCAACATTCACGCATCTGGCGTGGCACAAACGCTTTCAGACTGTCACGACCACGCAAGAAATCTTACGGCAAATCGATATTAATCCATTATAAACCTAAAATTTGCTATATCAAAAGCGTTCCAGTAGTTTGCAAACCATACAGACTATTTACAATGTAATGAAACTGTTACATAAGTATTTATGTTTGTGCCATGCAGTCAGCTGACTAAAGTTGGCAGCCTTGTAGACCACTGGATGACCCTTTCAATCAACGAAACAAACCAGTCAGAACACAAGCAGAACTGAAGTGTTTTAGCTAAGCACGGGAGTTTTTCAGTTTTAAAGTAGCTTGTCAAACATGACGTAGCTCAAAGTGTCTTCCTTCACATAGATTATCTGGTCAACCTAAAATAACTATATAGGCTACGTTTTTAAATGCCGTGTCCGTGATAAAAGAAAAAAAAAACATTTGATCATAATGTTCACCGCGATTTGCCAGTGCGGGACTATGCAAGTGCGGGACAGTCCCGCGTTCAAGCAGCAACCCCATCCACTCCATTTAAAAATTTGTTAGAGGATACACAAACGGAAACGTCACAACGTGCGACGGAAGTTGTCTGTTTACAGAAGGGATTCGGAATGATGACGCAGATAGCGCTTCCGGTTTGCGGTGGAGGAGCGCTGGTTCTGTGTAGCTCCGTGTGTCACCCGGTTGGTCAGCTTCATGTCAGAAACGTAATTACCACGTTTGTCAAGAACAGTGAACTCACCCCTACGTCGCCCACAGTTTTTTTCTTTTTTTGCGGTTCAGTATGTCCTTTCTCGTAGACTCTGTGATCATGGTCACCTCTCAGGTATCTGTCAGTGCATCTTCATGGACATTACTATTTTTAGTATTATTATTATTATTATTATTAGTTGTAGTAGTAGCAGCGGCAGTGAAGACTCATGTTAATGTTCCCCTTTGAGCTTCGTTGTGGGTGTCGTCTGAAATGTGAGGGGTGTCATGGGCTGCACTCTGTGAGTCCAACATGCAGCATTTGTACTCCGCAGGTGCTGTTCTTTGGCTTCGGGTGGCTTTTCTTTATGAGACAATTGTTCAAAGATTATGAGGTAAAGGAATTTTGTCAGGGAGTTTACAGTAATGTTTGATACTCTTCAGTATGTTCAACTGTAAATGGATCTAGTTTAAAAGTTCAAATTATTTTAATTGATTTAATTTATTGATAAAATACTGATAGCTAAGACATGGGATTGGGGAATGTTATTTCAGCAGAAGTCAGTCTTGGGAGATCCTGAACCTATGAGTAAATGTTGGCAGTGCTTTCATCCTGTAGGTACGTCACTATATTGTGCAGGTCGTCTTCTCTGTGACCTTTGCGTTCTCCTGCACAATGTTTGAGCTTATCATCTTTGAGATTCTTGGCGCCTTAAGCAGCACGTGAGTGACTCCACATGTGCTCCTTTTTATTTGACTTTCTCACAAATTGTTAGTGAAATGTTCCATCGAGGACTCAGACTTTGCTCCGAATTGAATTTCTTGCAGACCCAGTACTTCTCATGTGTACCAAAAAGATTTAAAATGAAAATAAATGTTATTTAATTTAATGGTGTGTAGCTAATGATATTTGTTCTTCAGTTCTAGGTATTTTCACTGGAAGCTAAACTTGTACGTCATTTTGTTGGTATTAATCTTCGTGGTCCCATTTTACATTGGATACTTTGTGGTTAGCAACATACGGCTTTGTAAGTCTCTCTTTCTGCTCTGCATAACCTGTTAATTCACTTTTGACTAAATTGCTATAAATGTATAATGAATAGCCATACTGTAAATATAAACCATGATTGTTCTGGGGACACTTCCCTTAAAGATATCAGCAGTCCAGAAATGGAAATGCATGCTGCTGTTTTCTGAACTGTTTTTTTGGTGACTCTTATCTCTAGTGCAGAGACAGAAACTGCTTTTCGCCTGTGTGGTCTGGTTCACTTTCATGTATTTCTTCTGGAAGCTGGGAGACCCCTTTCCCATCCTCAGTCCCAAACATGGTAACATTCCTGTGTTTTCTGTTGTGGAACGTAGATGTTAACCTTTTAAAACCTCATAGGCTTAACCCACAGATACTCACCATCTTTTAGTAACTTTGTTCATGAGATTCCCTCTGTATGAATTACATACTGGAATTCAAATTGAACGTTTTGTTGCTCTTGTTGTTTTAGGGGGTTTAAATATTTTCTTAAAGTTATTTAAGGTTAATCTGTTTTAGAGACTGCGTGTGACGTTGAATGCAGTTCCATTGTTCTCCTTCAGGGATTCTGTCCATTGAGCAGCTGATCAGCCGTGTGGGTGTAATCGGTGTGACCCTGATGGCGTTACTGTCCGGCTTTGGCGCAGTGAATTGTCCTTATACCTACATGTCCTACTTCCTTCGGTGTGTTTTCATTGCTCATTCTGTCCCGTTTACTATCCATTGGCCAATTTGCTGGGGTGAGACCAGCATTAATGTTCTTGCAATTTTGCCATCATTCTTTTAGGATTGTGTTGTCATACTCAACACCATGGTTACCGTGATACTGCTGCTTGAACATGTTGATTAATTTTATTTGCTCATAGTTTATGTATGCATGGTGAATGCTCTCACTTACAATGGAGAGACATGTTCCTCTTGCATAGGAATGTGACTGACAGTGACATCCTGGCCCTGGAGAGGAGGCTACTGCAGACAATGGACATGATCGTCAGTAAGAAGAAGAGGTGAGTTTGTCTTCCTGCAGCCTTGTTTGTGAGGCTAGTTGGTCTGTGCCGAAGTAGCTTGTCAGGTTAACTCAGGCCTGAAACATTTGGGGAACATTCAGAACTTCTCATTATGTCTGCAGTTATTCTGTTAATATAGCTGTGTGCTTTCTGATTTTAAGTGATCTGTCTGAATTCATAATCAGATCAGATTGAAGTTAAACTGTATGTTGTGCATCTGTGAAATGTTTGCATACAGTCGTCAGCTAACACATGTAATACTAAAATGGAACAGCAGGTGGCACTGTATTCAAACGCCTAAACTTTTAATCAAATGATTAAATGCCCATTAACTAAACTGTTTAAGTTAAACTCACCCCAGACACTCATAAGTATCCAAATTTCTTGGAAGCAGACCACAATGCTAAGATGACTAATTATAAAGGCTGGTTCATACTTCTCCGCACGCGTACTAGCGGACGTGTCTACTCGAACGTTAATGACGCGTTTGACGTCATTGTGCGCCTCAGCGGACGAACGCATTTACAAGGCCATAAAACTGTTACATACATGTAAATGCATGCATGTATGTATGTAACAGCCAGCTCATGCCAGCCAGCTGACCAAAGTAGGCAACCCTGTGAGCTGGCTTTCTGAATTTGTAAAACATTGAGAAACGGACACAAACCGAATAATAATTAATATTATTATCATTAGGAAAAATATAAACTCAACACGTTGTGCGCATGTGCAGAGTACGCGGCTTGAACGGAGAAATATGAACGTTTCCGAATATGCATACGCAGAGTGGATTGTGCTTGTGTGGGGGAGTTAATACTGCTATTTGTAATAGATATGAGCAAAGTGATGCGTAATGATTGCTGTGCTGTAGAATCGCTATGACCAGGAGACAGATGTACCAGCGGGGAGAGGATCAGAGTAAGCAGACTGGCATCTGGGGAATGATCAGAAGTGTCACGTCCCCTCCACCCAACAGTGAGAGTATCCTTCCCATATGTAAGGCTGTCCGCTCACACCGTTTATGTCAGAAACCATAACCATTTCCGTCTGCAAAGGGCTGCAGAAATGGTCATGGAGACAGAGAAGACTTTGCACGTCCCACAGAACTTTCTCTCCTCTGCTTGTGGTTATGGTGCCTCGACGGCTTTGCTTCAGATCTGTCGCTGATCCAGCAGGAAGTGGATGCCTTGGAGGAGCTCAGTCGGCAGCTCTTCCTGGAGACTGTGGATCTGCAGGCCACCAAGGTAGCTGTGGATGGGGCGTGACAGACCGAACTAAAGGGGCTTGCCAAATAAAATGAAAACAAGAATTTTAAACAGGTGGTCAAACATGTGAGCTGGGATAACCTATGATCTCTTGAACCTCAGCAGGAACCTCATCTACACGGTTCTTAAGAGGAAACCCAACATGCCACTTCGCAGAACATCTACTGCTGTTATACATCATTTAATCCCTTGCTGTCCTCTCTCACTCAGAGGAATTACAGTTTAACAGCTCTCTCCCTTTATATTTAGCTAGATGGTCGTACACTAACAGATGGTAGTCCACTCACAAGTGCAGCTCCCACTTAGCATTTTCTGGATTATGTTATTATCTGAGCCTCGAGATAAGAGCTTCTGTTAATTGTTAACAGACATGATGTGTGGTGTCAGAACTGTACTTCTTACATGTGGAATGATCCATACAGGTTATTCAATTACTAACTATTTTTTAGTCTGGGAAAGATGAGTCGGGCGAGTCGTTATAAGCAGCCTTTACTCTGCTACGCCATTTTCAGGGATTAGCTATACATTGAGGATGAGTAAAGATTTATACACAGAATATTTCCTTTGAGTCGTACACTTATCTCCTTGATCTTTTGTGATCTTTGAACTTTGATTTCGTACCACTCAAGTAAAGGTGATGTCTGTCTCCTCTTAACCCAGGAAAGGATCGAATATTCCAAAACATTTCAAGGAAAGTACTTCAATGTCTTGGGATACTTTTTCTCCATTTACTGCGTATGGAAAATCTTTATGGTAAGAATTTCCCCTAGCTCTCAACTCTGAAAGGATTAGTGTCTTACTCAGGGTGTCATCTGCTGGACTGTAGGATTTCGTGATCAGTGATGTATCTGTCATCTCCTCTTACTGTTATTTTCTTCACACTCCACAGTTAGGGCACAAATGAATGGGCCCGCTGTCAGCAGAGATCCGTAATCTGCAGCACTGTTTGTCCCTCCAGGCCACCATCAACATCGTCTTTGATCGTGTAGGCAAGACCGATCCTGTGACACGGGGAATTGAGATCACGGTCAACTATCTGGGTATTCAGTTTGATGTGAGTTCACTGCTGGGGAGGGGCAACACTTTCTTCTCTCAAATTAATATTTCATCAGGAGCTGGGATTTTAGTTTTCTTTCTGACAAGGTCGTTATTAATTATTTGTTCCTACTGCTTCCTCTGTCAGGTCAAATTTTGGTCTCAGCACATATCCTTCATTCTTGTGGGCATCATCATTGTGACGTCGATAAGGGGCCTACTGATAACCCTTACCAAGGTGAGTGGAGCAAACATTACAGACATTCATTTCTATCATAATTAATTTTACTTGTGAGAAACGGCCTTTGTGTTGTGGCATGTTGTACATAAACCCCTCTTTCCATTCATGGCCTGTGTTTTACATAAACCCCTCTTCTGTTCACAGTTTTTCTACGCCATTTCCAGCAGCAAGTCTTCCAATGTCATAGTCCTGGTTCTGGCTCAGATCATGGTGAGTTCTTGAGGAATCTGATCCAGATGTGAGCACGGTGACCAAAATACCAAACAACACATTAAGAAAACAAAAAATATATATATTTGGAAACTGAATTTTCTCAATGTTTTTGTGTTTTCTTGAGATCTTGAGTCTCTCTCTCTCTATCCTGCTTATGCAGTGCTGTCCCGTCTCTTTCTCCCCCACGCAGGCAGTGCTGTCCCCTGTCATTCTCTCTCTGCCCTGCTCATGCAGTGCTGTCCCTTGTCTCTCTCTGCCCTGCTCTTGCAGTGCTGTCCCCTGTCTCTCTCTCTCTGCCCCAGTAATACAGTGCTGTCACCTCTCTGTCTCTCTGTTTTTCTCTCTGCCCCGCTCATACAGTGCTATCTCTGTCTCTCTGTTTTTCTCTGTGCCCTGCTCATGCAGCACTCTCCCTTGTCTCTCTCTCTGGCAGGGCATGTACTTTGTCTCCTCAGTCCTGCTGATGCGTATGAGCATGCCCCTGGAGTACCGCACCATAGTGACCGAGGTTCTGGGCGAGCTGCAGTTTAACTTCTACCACCGCTGGTTTGATGTCATCTTCCTCGTCAGCGCTCTTTCCAGCATCCTCTTCCTCTACCTGGCGCACAAACAGGCCCCAGAGAAGCACATGACCCTGTGATTACATGGGAGAGACTCAAACATTTTGTTCATTCACTGTCAGAGTGTGTGTGCGCGTGTGTGTGTGTGTGTGTGTGTGTGAGAGAGAGAGAGAGAGAGAGAGAAAGTGAGTGAGTAAAGCCTTTGGGAGGCATTTCTGATGCCAACATGTGAAAAGTTGCATGATGCTGTAATTTTTTTAAGTTAATAAAAAGTCAGTTGGACGAATTTCAGTCTATATGTATTGCAGTTCAGAAAGAAACTTGTGGAAGTTAAATCTGAATCTTGGCCAGCAATGTCACTTTGAAGCACATTTTCCCACATTTCACACTCTTCTCCCATGTATAGCACAGCATACTTTATTAATTTAGGTCTAATTAACTGACACTGCTAATAGGCTCTGCTCAGTCAGGGGTTTCTGCCTGGGAGCACGCTCACTGCTCTAAGATGTAATTTGTGAAGTGTTGCTTTTTCACAAAAAGAACAACAACAAAAAGAACAAGACTATAACCAGAAATAGGTTTGGGTGGGGGGCCAGCATTCCTACCGAAATGATGAGGGAGAGGGAACATACTTCTTTGGGAGGGGGGGTTCCGCTCTGTAATTGTACAACATGCCTGATGCCAGTGATTATTCTTCATCATTAGGGTGTCACTTAAAAATAAAAGTCTGAAATACACATCTCTCACCACCTAGATCTATTCTGTTGGTGATAAAATGGACCCAGAAAAAAATTCACTTAAAAATATTAACATTTACAGGTAGCCCAAGGCCTCTGAATGTTAGCATTGTAAGCTTAATTACGCCTCATGATGACCACGCTTTCACAGGTACCTATCTCGCTAATCTCAGTAACCACACCAATCTCTTACTTATATTTCTGACAGTGATATTTTAGGTATTCTATGAAAGCAGAAACAAAACAGTCAGCCATATTGTTTTCTGCTGGTGTTTAACTGCTATTTTTCAGCAGTTATTCAGAGCTGGAGCAACACTAATGGACAGCAAGCGGTCAGTAGGACAAATCTCCTCAGAATCTTTCATCTTCATCTGATGAAGAAGAGGATGATGATGGTGTCTATAAAAAGAGATAAAAGCAAAACGTAGGTAAACTTAAATAGATGATCTTTACATACAGGGTGGAAGCCTATCTACTTGGGTTTCTCTTGGAGGAATGCCACCAATCCTGAGGCTCTTACCCTGTCGCGAGTCTTTGGTTCGCCTGGTGGGGTAGCTTCTGGTCCAGCCACCTCCTCCTTCTCCTCTGCCTTCTCCTTTTCATTCTTCTCTTCTTCTCTCCCTTGTGGGTCCTGGGACTTGGTGGTATGAATCTGTGTGGCCGTGGCTGCAGGTTCAGACTGAGGTGTGGGGGTCTGGCCCAGAAGCTGAGGGGTGATGGGAATCTTCTCTGCCTTGAAGTAGTCGTAGGCCTTCTTTTCGGCCACCAGCAGGATCAGGTGGTCACCGCTGGCTCTAATCAAGGCCACGGCCTCCTCATGGGTGCTGTCTTCTATATTCTGGCCGTTGACCTCCACGACGATGTCATCGTTCTTCAGACCTGCCTGGTCGGCGGCCCCACCCGTCACCACCTGGGAGACGTACGGTCTGTCAAACTCACATGTGGCTGCTGATTGAATGACCACACTGAGGTGGGTAGATCATGAGAAATGTGATGATGTACATATTAGTGAGGTAAAGACCAAGTGTAGCTTGAGTAGCTTTAATGTTGCTGAATATTAAATCAATGAAAATCCATCCACCCATCCATCCATCCATCTATCCATCCATCCATCCATCCAACTGTTTTTCTTGGTTGGGGTTCTAACATCACATTAAATGCCATTCTATGGCTTCCCACAGCTGATTTGACTCTGACCAGAGAGATATTTTGAGTCCCATGTCAGTTTGATTGCGTTTGACCAGATTAAAGTTCTGTGTCCGAACAGTAAAGTGTGACTCCTCCCTATACCTCTTGAATGTATTGGCCTGGTACGCCTTGTATGCCATTAAGGTGGAAACCGAAGCCACTGGAAGTCTTCTCCATTTTACAGAGCTTGGGCTTGAGCTGCTGTGCAGGGGGCGTGTCCTTGCCCAGAACTGGAACCGGCTCCTCAGCATCGAGTGCTGTGATTGGCTCCACACCCCTCATTTCTTTCCAGTAAAGAAAAGGAGATACACCTCCCTGTGGAGTGACTTAGTGTTAGTGTCAGTGACTAATCAAGACATTGGATAGATATTAAAAACAACACACACAGTGCTAAATTTCACAACAAAAACTGTATAGGGGTATATATTTGCCTAGTTTGTTCCATCTTAAAATACTGCATTCTGATTTGTCACAACAGCATACAAAAAAAATGGCAGATAGGCTCAAACACTGACATATCAGGACAGACCTGAGCTTCTTCACTCTTAGCTAGAAGAAGCTGAGATCTACCTGAAACAATGAAAACTGGAACTCAAAACTGAAAGCAAAGACAAATATTGATGTGACCTGAAAGTATGTTACAAAAGACATCCAGAATAAATTTCTAGAATTTGCATAGACTCCAGAATCAGTAGGCACAAACTGGTGGTTAAGGACATCTTTGAAGATCTAGGAGAATGCATGTCTGTACCTTTAAGTGCTTAATTTTTCTAGTTAAATTACCTAACTATAGTTGGTAACATGTAAATATGACTAGCCAATAAACACTCTGAGTAACTTAGTAAATGCTGCACCCCCAGAAGGGTTGCGATACAGACCTGGGGAGTCAGAAGATGATTTTCATAGCACGTGTATAAAAATTTAAAAACGTGAAAAGACTCCATTGCAACCATACCCACAACTGGTTGATCGTGATGACCCCCACCCCCCAAGACTGGGAAAGAAATCGACCAAGGGGCAACCCCCCCACCAGGTTGTGAGTGTGGGTCTGAAGTCCCTGGTAATGAAATTTTGTTATTTTGGGGGTCATTGTCTGAAAAGTTTGGGAACCCATATTCTGCACAACAGACAAATGGTTGTTTTTGGAGGGTTAAATAATGCCAGAGCAGAAATGTGATTCTTCTCTGTTACAGAAAGGGATTTAATGTTTGACTTGCTTGGTTCGCAAAGACAGCTTCAGTGCAGAGAACACCACTTCATTCTTGAAAGAGTTTCTCACCATCTTGTACATTTTATCAGTTTCCACATCAACCACCAGCAGGGAGCATTTCAGTCCACACCCCTGGATTCGATCCACAACCTCGTCGTGGTCCAAGTGGTTGACCTCCTCCCCACTGACTGCCACTAGACGGTCCATGTTTTTCAGCCCTGCCTTCTCAGCTGGACTCCCTTGGTCAATGTCATTAATGAAATGACCTAGAAGACAGATATTGAAATGTTTTACACAGGGGAGCAGACAGAGACGTTTACAGGGGCGGAACCACAAGGGCACTGGCCCAAGCTGAAAGATGATTTGCCCCAGAGCCCCCCTCCCCTGCCACTCACCGATTCAAAACATATCATTGGCTAATGATAAGATTGGCCCCTCTGAATGAATTTTGTACCCTCTTAAGGTCCCCGCTTAAAAATCACCCTAGAATCTCCCCAGGCAGCAGATGACTGGGGGTAAAATAGTCGATGAAATGACAATGGTGATATTTGGGAGGGTCTCAACTGTGGCAAAATTCAGCGATTAAATTGAATTCTTTTGGCCTTCAAGTGTTCAAAAGCCACTTTTGTCATTTTTATTTTAAGGGTGAGGAGTGGCGCTGGCATTCATGCTCTGTATCCATGTTCTCCTTTTCTATGGATGTTCTCCGTCTTTCCAGGCACACCTTTCACTTTGGGGTCTTCCCTCAGGTAGAAACCATATCCGTCAGGGCCCTTGGTCATGTCAGCTATGCGTGGCGCATGTGGGAGGTGCCTCACGGTGGCGTCCTCAGCCCGTGGCTTCAGCTTTCTGTTCCTGTAGTACTTGTCTGAGTGCTCGTCCACAAGCAAGAACATGATCTGATCACCTGCGGCCTTTATCTGGAGGAGAAGGGGTTGGGCAGAGAGAGAGGCTTCACCACAGACAACCGGCCTTACCACTCACATGGGACAGGTTTCAATATGACTCAAAGCTCAGTGAGACTCATGTCATGAATATAGATGAAACATACATCACAAATTTTCTGTACTATCAGTACCACTAACCAACCACCTTCCATAACCAGAATTTAACCCAAGATAAGTGCAAACACTACAACTAAATGTCTGTTGGTTGAGTCATGGCAACTGGACTTCTCTCTTGTAAGGTAGAAACGTTTCACTGCTCATCCAAGCAGCTTCTTCAGTCTGAGAAAGGTTGTAAGTGTCCACAAATTTGTCCTCCCAGGTAGTTCCACTTCGCACCTGCCCTGAGCAGGCTCGTTGAGTGAGATATGAGTGGGGTCTGATTTTCACAGGTGGAGGCCTTAGGCACAACCTGTCTCCAATTTATCTTGCTGCCCTTTCATTCTTTCCCAGAAAAATCATTCCCAAGAAAATCAGACCCCACTCACACCCCCACCAGGTGGACCACTCTTAACGACCCGTTCTATGGGGGTAGGAGGGACTGCTAAAGGTGTGACAGTTATATCTACCCACAACTCCCCCCCCCGTTTGTTTCACTCAATGGGCCTACTCAGGGCAGGTGCGAAGTGGAACTACCCGGGAGGACAAATTTGTGGACACTGACAACCTTCCTCAGACTGATGACAGACAGACTCAGACTGTTTGGATGAGCAGTGAAACGTTTCTACCTTACAAGAGAGAAGTCCAGTTGCCATGACTCAACCAACAGACAGTTTCACCTGGATGACTGTGAATCTTCACAGACTCTACAACCAAATCCTTACATTCATCTCTATTTTTGTGTCATTTGTATTTATGAATGATATTGACTTATAGATTAAAATTGTTTTAACCTTCTCCACGATCTCCTCATGGGTGCAATCATCCATGTTTTCCCCATTGACCTCTTGAAGGCGGTCGTTGATCTTGACCCCAGCCCTGTCTGCAACCCCAGAGGCAGTCACATCTGTCATGTACACACCCTCCATGCCTGGAAGGAGATAGACAGTATAAATTACGGCAGCAGTATAAGGAGAGAATTAAACCGTCTCAGCATATGTTCAATAGCCAATACAGAAGCTGTCGATACTGTGTCAAAAAAGTACTCCAGGGAATCTTATTTAATCCATCCATCTGTTTTCACAAGCCATTTATCCAGAGTCCATGCAAGGAAGCACAGATCACACCAATCTGCCAGTGTAACTTATTGGACAATACATGGACAGTTTGATTAATTTCATCCTTCAGTTTTAATGTTCTTGAAATGTGCAGTTAATTTAAGCTCATTTGGATGTTAATATGAATACAGAATAGATTAGCTTCTCCACTACAGTATAATTAATGTGCTTATCTTAGGTAAATAGCTAGCTGAGATTAAACAGGCCATACTGGTTTGATGAATGTCACCAGTCAGAAGGTAACTGCCATCTCACCTTTTGTGGACTTGATAGAAAATCCATATCCATTCTTGGTTTTAACCAGGAAACATAGTTTGGGTTTTGGTGCTGAACCGGTAACGCCATTCATAACGGACTGTGCCTGGGCCGTACTGGACTGAGAGCTGGGTTGAGGATCGGACAGGTCAACACCAGTCTCCTTGGCCTGCTTGTAGAAGGCTTCATCCAGAACATGAAAGGTGACGGACATCCCACTGTTCTTCACCAGATCGACCACCTGGGCCACAAGATTCCCCAGCCAGTTTAGGTTGGGCATGTACTCGGCAAGTTTTTGCTTTCATTTGACTAATGTGGCCACAGTCAGTGCTGTCTTGCTGTTAGTTATTAGTTATTGTAACAGCTATTATCGTTATTGGGTAATTAAAGCGGCTACCTGGCGATGTTCCAGCGTGTCCACGAAGGTCCCATTGACCCTCAGCAAGCGGTCCCCATCCTTCAGGCCTGAGAGCTCGGCCGGGCTGCCCGTCTCCAGGTTGCGGATCAGGTGACCGTCCTCGCCCTGCTCCACCCGCAGGAAGAAGCCGAAACTCTGGCCCTCCCGCTTGTTCAGGCTGATGACCCTCACTTTCAAAGCTTCCATCGCTCTGCCGCTATAGCGTCATGCAGCATTAACACTTAGAGATTCACCCATTGCCTTCAGCCAAGGCATGCTAGATACGGCCGGCACGGCTGTTTTATTTTTGCTTATTACAAAAAAACAGGCACGTAAAAATGTGAAACTTTCTAAGTATGTTGTTTAAAGGCTTTTTGAAGTGTAGAGCCTAAGTTTTCATTGAATGAGATGTTAATTTGATTTTTTGAATGTCGTCTTTCTCCGTTCCTAACATAGATGCCGATGTCTATATCACTAGGATGGTGAATGAAAACAGGTTAAATTCTTAACCATTTTCATAGCTGAACATGTCACTAAAGGGAGCTACAACAGACTGTGAACTAACAACCCTGATCCTTGTTCATTATCCATCACCTTTGCAAAGCATTACGAAGCCCCCCTAGTGTAAAATGTTATAGCTGACACAGCCCTGCCTGCTTAGAACACAAATTTCAGTTACCCTCTCATTGGCTGCATAAACGTTAACAATATGCCGTCATCCTGCTTTGCTGTCAAATGGGAAGACTTCTGAAGCTAACTGGCTCTCCTGAACCAGCATGATTCAATTAGTCTACAACAATTTACAAAGTGTTCGCCCATCTGGAAGGCCACTCCAACACCTGCATGTTAACATGACTTCACCGGCTGACCCTGATGGCATAATGTCTATCAAAGCACACGTAGGCCATGCTGAGCTCAGCAGCATTTAATGCTACCACTGTTCACATCATAATCTATCTCACAGCAAACCAGAGAAATGTCCCCGACCTTTGGTAAAGCACCAATGACTCCACCAGGAAAGGTATGCTAGTTAAGTTTTATCTTTATTATTTTATAGGCACCTGTTTGATACTGATATTATGAGCAAATGTTTGTAAAACATCCGTTTTTGCATTACCTAATGAAAGGGGTCTACTGAACAAGCACAGAAAGATTGAAACATGACCAGAAATATGAAAACTATAAAGACTGCAGCTTTAAAGCCTGAATCGTTTGCACATGTCTCCTTGGCTTTGACTTCATCGGATATTAGAAACATTGTCTGGATGGAGAAACACCTTCACCGTTATCTTTACTGTAAGGAAACGCCTGAAATGGCCTGCGCCAGCGTAACAGTTGAGGAGCTCCCCTGAAATAAACTACCAGGAAAATGCTGATGTCTGTCTTCGAGATCTGCACTCTGGACATTAGCGACAATGTTAATTGTTAACTGCAATGGAGAACTGAGTTTTGATAAGCCTGTCACAGCTTTCGTCTTTAAAAAAAACACTATTAAGATTTGCATGTGCTCCAAGGAGGCTGAATCTACTTGTGTCTAGTAAGACATTCACCCAAAATTCATTACACTGGTACCTTTTTAAAGTTCGTTCAGATATTTTAAAATCATGAGCATTTGCAATTGTAACACTAATGTATATAAACAATAATCTGCATTGCACAGTATGGACAATGCTCATGGAACAAAGTTGCTTGCTATTGAAGGAACTGAGAGAAATAATGATTTGTATACATCCTGTACCTTTCCTCAGATCTGCATGACCAATTAATTTTGCTGCAACAAAAATGCCACAAAAGAAGAACGATAACGTCACATGTTATTCTTAGCAGTTTTAGGTTTTTCGCTGCTAAAGCTACAGTAGAAGAGCACAGACTCACCTGCTGCCTCACAGTCACAGTCCGAAGAGGATCCACACCTGCCCGTCTCACCTGTTATCTGTCCCCCTGCAGGACTTTGACTGACCAAAGGTTGACGTGCAGGCTGAGTTATTTAACTGAGCTGCCGTGGGCATCATCTCAGGGTATTGTGGAGAAGTTAATGGCTTAGCTAATCGTTGGAAAAAAATCAAAGGCTGCTGGGATATTATAAAGTTCATAAAAGTTCATAAGTAGATTCCAGGACAGGCTCTAAAGCGGGGGTGGGCAATCTTATCCGCAAAGGGCCGGTGCGTATGCAGGTTTTTGGGGTAACCTTTAGGTCAGCTGTTCAAACCCAGGTGTGAGGACTCTTCAGCCAATCAGTCCTCTAATTAGTGACCTAATTAGGCAGTTGCAGCGAAAACCGGCATACACAGCGGCCATTTCTGGATAAGATTGCCCACCCCTGCTCTAGACCCTCTCATGACCCCGCACAGAACAAACAAGTATGGGAAATGGGTGGCTAAAACTTATGTGCACAAACAAATGTGTCTGAACATTTGTCTGAAACACAATAATCAGAACTCAATCATGTGCAGTACTGTGCAAAAGTCTTAGGCAGTCAAAGAAAATGTCGACAGCTATTTATCTGGGCAGTAAGTGTATATTTGCTCTGAAAAAAAACAACTAAAGATTAGAATATATGCGAATTAAGAGTAGCACAACAAAAACTAACAAGAATTGCTTTAGTTGTCTAAAAAGTTACTTATCCCTTGTTGGATGACGAGATGAACGCCAATTCAGTTCCCAAACCTCTCGTCAGGGGCGCGCCAACCATTTCACGTCTTTGATAAAATTTACCATCAGCTCAATTAATTAATTAACATAATGAGTTAAATAACTTCATGAGGTATTGATTAGCCAAACAAGGTGAGGAATTTGTTGAATAAAAATGCACGCGTGTATCGGATAGTTACTGCAAATACTGGGGTGAATTTAGGCAACGTTTTTAAATGGTTAAGCTGACACACTTTGACAGACAGAATATCATAGTTTTACACCATCATGTAGATCATTTAAACATCGTTTGTCTGACTGCCTTAGACTTTTGCACAGTGCTGTAGAGTCATTCTAGAGCTTCCACCCTGCAGCTGATGTTCATCAGGGCAGCTAAAGGAGGCTAGAGGCGTCAGCAGGGCTGGAAATTAAGCTTGGCCACTCGCCGAAGGTGAGTCACTTAGACGAAGGGTTAGTACAGAAAAACTGAACAGTAGCCCGGTGTCTGGGGGGATAAAGCATGTCGGGCTATGGACTAGCCCAGCTGGCCAGTAGCAAAAATTGTTCAATTCCATCTCTGGGGGTCAGTGACAGAAACTAAAGGCGGGAACAACATCACTGCACTGGCTCTGGCGGGAGAGACGGACTTAAAGGCACAATCAGTCACTCCTGTTCTTATGCTGATTTCTAAGAAAAAGAAAGTCACACAGCCTCAAGCTGAGATGCACTAACACGCAGATCTGCTGCTGCCCCCCGCACAAGCACTATTTTTAACGTATCCATATGCTTATTTTTGTCATTTTATGTCATTCGGAAGGAACTGCAAGATATTGCAAAAAGAAAGAAAATCAGAATCAAGCTAATACCTGAACATATCTTTAAGTTATTGTGTCATACAGAACCTACACGGTGAGAAAACATCCCTGAACAACAGGATGCTCAAATTAAACCGCATCATATGGGTGGTGAAGTTTGGGGGCTGGGTGTCGGTTTCCATTAGATACGAGCTCCTTCAGTCAGCCTCACTGTGGCTGGTTACATGTTGTCCATTAGATTGACATTTACTTGTACTTTTGTTCTTTGTTTTAGTGATTTACCCTCATTTTTTCATACTTACACACTATCATACAGAAAAAAACTGCAAAAGTACAAAAATGATAATGTATGATTATCATTGATAATGTAATGATAAAAGACGATGTTTATATGTTAGGGTCACTGTAAAAAATATTTTTTGTGTATTTTAAATGAAAAATAAAATGCCTATTCAACGGTAGTGTATGTGAATTCAGTGACATATCGTACGAGAGAGAGTAACTCCTTACAGTGTGTCGGGGATGCAGAAACACAAACACCGCTGTCTCTCTTTCCTGTTTCTGATTATATATAGCTAATGACCTCCTGAAAGGTCTTAGTGAGGACAAGAGACCTGAGAAGCAGATTCACAGAGACCCTGACCTTCAGAGAATATCCATAATCAAAATTATAATTCTATAATGGCAGTTATGAAGGGAATGATTGGATTTTTAATTCTGGTCCTAACAGATCAACTTGAAGGTAAAACGTATATATATGTTAAATAATAAAAAACGTGTGGTAAAACTTTATGATAATGGAACAATTCTAAAAGAAAAACAAAAAATTCTGAAGTATGTTAATGCATGTTATTATTTATAGTTTTCTTTAAGCTTTTGGAAGAAAATAATATAACGTGTAAGATCATTTCAGAGGTGTTAACACCAAACACAATACAGTGATCTGTCCATTATCTCAGAGAGGTAAGACAATATTTACTAGTTTAGATAAGGTGAGGGTAGAAACTTGTTTTTGTTCTGTTTTAGCAAGTGTTTGTGTGGCATGGAGATTCTGAATAGATGGATGATTAAAATTAATCAAACTATAACCTTCTTTCAGGATCTGATGATGTTTGTGCTGTAGAGGTGCGAATACCACGACATAGCATAGCATCAGCTGTGGAAAACTCACCAGTGACACTTCACTGTCCAGTGAAACACTGTGGATGGAGACCACAAGTTACATGGTGTAAACTCTGGAATCTTACACACTGCATTACTGTAAAAGCAACAGACAACATTAAAATACAATGGAAATACAGTGAAACTGAGCCAAGTATCAGCACCTCAGAACTGATTTTCACACGTGTGTCCAGGGGAGATGCTGGTCTGTACAGGTGTGGTGTTTATGGAAATGTGACCTCTGTCAGTCATGCCATTAATGTCTCTGTCACAGGTAAGAGAGACTATTCAGACTAACTGCTCTTTTCCTGCATATTGAAAATAAGAATCTCTAACTGTATTGAGATGAGCCCCTTATCATTGTTGGTAACATAAGAAAAATATCCTAAAATAAAAAATAAAACGATAATAACAACAATAATGATATTAATGATACTGATAATGGATTAAACACTGCTTAAACTTGATTAAGTATTTGACAACATGTAACAAACGTTCAAGCTATTTGTTGAAAAGTAATATTTGACCCGGTTTAATTTCCTTTACATTTTCTTCCAAAGAAAACACCTTACGCCAATATTTAAATTAAATATTTTAATCCATCAAGCTGTGCACATGTAATGTACCTTCAGACAAGTGATGAAGTGAGATATTTCTGAAATATTTCTATGGTGTTCTAACCCTGCTCTGATTTTTCATGCTACAAACTTGTGCTGCCTGTGTACGAGCCACAGTGAGGACATTTATGTCCATGTAAAACAGAGTAAATTACCGTGCTGAACACATGCCTGTGGTCTCTGGCCAATTAATAGAGGGCCCAGCTGATGATTCAGTACTTTCTCCTTTCAGAAAATGTTAACCTGAACTACAAGGTGAAAGGGCTAGGGTTAGGGTAAGGGAGGTGTTCGCTGACATCAGTAATCAATTCCACTGTTTTTATGGCAGTTATTTCTACAATCGACACCAGTGTTTCCCAACCTGGTCCTCGGAGACCCCAGGGGACCAGCTGTAGTACAAGACCAATCCATACAGTTCATTTCTTGTTCTCCATGTGAGTGACTTGGCTGCTGAGGGAAACATTCTCTCTAACAGATCAAAAATGTAAATATAAGTTTGGAAATACAGTGAAACTGAGCCAAGTACCAGCACCTCAGAACTGATTTTCACACGTGTGTCCAGGGGAGATGCTGGTCTGTACAGGTGTGGTGTTTATGGAAATGTGACCACTGTCAGTCATAACATTAATGTCTCTGTCATAGGTAAGAGAGACTATTCATAAAAACGGCTCTTTTCCTGCATCTTAAAAATAAGAATACTCTATGGAAAATAAGAATCTCTAAATGGGGTGAGATGAGCCCCTTATCATTGTTTGTAACATAAGAAAAATATCCTAAAATAAAAAATAAAACAATAACTACAACAATAATGATATTAATGATACTGATAATGGATTAAACACTGCTTAAACTTGATTAAATATTTTACAACATGCAACAAACGTTCAAGCTATTTGTTGAAAAGTAATATTTGCTCCAGGTTTAATTTCCTTTACATTTTGTTCTGAAACAAACACAGTAAACCAACTTTTAAATTAAATCATTTAGTTCAGCAAGCTGAAGCTGTGCACATGTAATGTACCTTCAGACAAGTGATGAAGTGAGATATTTCTGAAATATTTCTATGGTGTTCTGACCCTGCTCTGATTTTTCATGCTACTAACTTGTGCTGCCTGTGTACGAGCCACAGTGAGGACATTTATGTCCATGTAAAATTACCGTACCGTAAATTACCGTGCTGAATACGTGGCTATGGTCTCTGGCCAAAAGAGGGCTTGATAATTCAGTACTTTCTTCTTTTAGAAAATGTTGGCCAGTGTGCTGTGGAGATTCTGAAACAATGGAACATGGTGATATTAGCTGTGGAAAAGTCTTCAGTGACACTGAACTGTCCAGTGAAGCACTGTGGAGGGACACCAACACTTACATGGTGTAAAATCACAACCACGCCTTACTGCATGATTGTCAAGGAGACAGACGACATTAAAATAGAACGGAAAAGAGACAAGACAGATCCGGACATCAGCACCTCACGGCTGATTTTTAAAGATATATCCATGGAAGATGCTGGTCTGTACAGGTGTCATGTTTTTGGAAGTGTGCTCCCCGTCATCCATCACATTAACATCACTGTCACAGGTAAGACAGAAATTCCTCAGTTTCCTGTTTTCTATACATTTTAGATAATGTCAGAACACTAAAACGATGAATATTATTTTTCAGTGCTGCCTAGATACGGCCCACGGACTGAGCTTGTCGCTGTGCTGGACTCACAGCTTCATACTTCAATCAGATTGAAGCAGAATCAACTTCATTCATCAGGTATATTGAATTTATCTTGGTGCATTTGGTCCTGCTCAGCATGGAAACATGATGATAATGACTATGTAGATATGGTATACAGCTCTGTAACACAGTGGGCTGTATTTTGACGATCTAACACAAAGCCTACAGCGCAAAGTGCAACTAACGTTTATGAGCGTGTCCAAATCCATTTAGCTATTTAACGAGCGTCGTGCATCCGCACGTTTCCAAAACGTGGCCCTTTAATATCGCTTAATAATGCGCCACTGCCTTTAGATGCGGTTTTTGTTGGTCAAAAGCGCAATACCATTTCGCTGCCTTAAAATTTCAATTTGCCGTCAATGCTCCCATTTTAAAAAACATATGCGAGCAAAATACCAGCTAAAAATCAATTGTTATTTTGATGATGTGCCCGCATGGCGTGAAAATGAGCAATAAGCTGCTAGAAAACTAGCAAAACCACGTTTTGTCGCGTTATTGCGCTGTTGGAAAATAGGGCCCAGTGGCTCGCAGACTGTGAGTCATGACCCCAGGAGGTGTTACAAAGTAAATGGGAAGGGGTCACAAAATGATTTTCTGAATATGCATCAAAGCTGCGCGGGGCCCCCGGCCCCCCCCCCCCCCCCCCACGCAAGCCAGAGGACGAAGAAAGTAAGAAAGAAACATAAAAGAAGAGATGGGGTAGGGGGAGCGGGGTGGGGCAGG
>JAODKC010000001.1:44424648-44438276 GCA_026777985.1 Mormyrops attenuatus | reverse complement strand
GTTACAAAGTAAATGGGAAGGGTTAAAAAAATTATTTTCTTAATATGCATAAAAAATGCACCCCCCCCCCCCCCCCCACAGGTTAAAAATAGCTGAATAGCCATTTAATGGAACATATCCTGTGAGATCAGTTGGTCAAGAGAGAAAGATGTCGCAGGATAACCACTGCTCTAACAGATGACATCAACCTTAGGGGATCAACCATGCAACAGCAACTCAGGAGAGGACAGCCAATAATTATACTCAAACCAAAGCCAATCTTCTGAAGGACGAAAACACCACACCACCCACCGGACAAGGCTAATCATTACAGTGCATTTGGTGTTGTCCATGTGAGAGGCTGTAAATCACAGTTACTTAGCTGATGAAGGAAACATTCTCTTTGACAGGTCAAAAATGTAAATATAAGTTTGTGTCTGAAGACTGTTGGTGGAGCCGGGCAGCCGGCGCCTCACTGACCATGTCCTGTCGAGCTGAGCTTGAGAAGCCGGCCACAGTGACGTGGTGCAAACAAGAAGGTGGCCTCTGCATCCCTCTGGAGGACAAAGACAAGTACAGCCTCATCTGGCTTCAGCCCAGCCCAGCCTGGGGGGTCTCGTACCTCACCATGTACAACATCGGCGCGGCGGATTCTGGAGAGTATCACTGCCACGCGTCACCGGCTAGTCCCTGTGTCACGGGAGACGCTCTCAGCAGTCCGATTCGGCTGCTGGTGTCAGGTGGGTCCATCACTCATACACGTCCTTCATCTCTGCCTTAAAAAATATTAATGCGACGGCAGCACAGGTTAAACAGTTAATGATCATACTGTTCATTTTGTCTATGCACATGCTCATATGCAGGATCTATGTAGCATGCACCATGTACAAAAACAGGAATTTGGTTAAAAGAAAGTACACATAACTGCCAGTTCCAATGAATATGAAACAGCTAATGGCCTCTTTCTGCCGTCACAAACAGGGGATGTGGTAAAAGAATGTGGACGGGATGCAACAGCTCCCCTTACAGTGGGTATGCTCACGCCTACATGTCAGCTATAATATGTGTATTAACATACATACATATGTGCACATGGTACACATTTTAAATGTATGCATGTCAGTAAGCCCTGCAATGACACTGATATTTTGCATATGTATGTGTATCTTCAATGGGATCCTCAACATTGTACAGATAGTAGAGATCACAGTTCTCCTGGGATCATTTGCTGCTTTTAACGTTTACAGGAGACTGAAGTTGTCAGGTAAAAAATAAATAAACCATATAAACATCCATCATCTATCTGCTTAAGCCGCCCACACTCCACAGTACACGACATTCAAAGTCGTCAGATCGCTGTACTGTTCACGCTACACGAATTGTCGTCTTGTAATCGGCAGTCTTTGAGTTGTTCTGGTTTACACACTGCATGACTGATCAAAGACAGGGGTCACACAATACAATCTTTCACCAGGAAGAATCACAGACAAATGTGTCTGGTCTCCAAACCTGATTTTGTCACAAAAACATGTATGTGAATGACACCGGCAAATCACAAATCTACTGTCAATGTGCCACAAACTGTTAAAACACAGCAATCAAATGACAACACATACGCTCGGTATTTACAAATGCGTGGCAAATTAACCTCGTATATTGAGAACTATCAGGAAACAGTATCACATACCTTCGGTCTATAGTGACCGGGCATAAGTGTGTGCATGCGCGCGCGTGTGTGTGTATAATGTTACACTTGGTACCAGTACCAGTTTTTTTACAGTACCAGTCAAAAGTTTGCAAAAAAAAAGTTTAGAAATTGTCCATGGAATAGCCGGCATTTCTCAGAACAAGTACAGACTGGTGAGTTTCAGAATAAAGTTCTTTGTTTTTGGCCATTTTGTGACTTTAATTGAATCCACAATTGCTGATGCTCCAGATACTCAACTAATTCCAGCTACAGTAGTCATTTACAACATGAACAATGTCTAAAATGTATTTCTGTTTAACCTGATTTTATTTTAGTGGACAAAAAAATGCTTTTCTTTCAGAAACAAGGCAATTTGTAAGTGACCCCAAAACTTTGAACGGTAGTGTGTATATATATAGTCACCAACGAAGTCTAGATATTTAGCAAGAAGTAGACTTTCAGTCTGGACCTCAAGCATTTCATGTGATTACTTATGAATTTTGTATATTTCACCCCCTGTGCCTTTTACCCCCAAGCGTACCCCAAAGGGAGGAGCTCCCCAGTCCAGGTGACAGAGGATGACACCTCCGGGGGGGATCCCATCCAGGCTGAGACAGAGAACGACACTGAACTGGACTATGATGACTGCGTGACTGTGTGATACATACACGCAGTCATTGGACCTGCACTGGCCTGGGATCAGTGTGTAAATGTTATATTGCTGTCATTAATTCAGATTTGGTTCCTCCTTGCGGTCTGTGTCCCGTTTCTGTTCGTATTCTTCATGCTAGGTAATCTGTGGGTGCTGATTTATTGTCAAGGAGCATGACCTCCCCCTGCTGGCAATCATGTGCACTGCCAGCACTCGACTGGGCTGTCAAAATGAAGCAGAATCCCAATACTACTGCTTCTGAGATACTGTACTATCAGCCTTTTCTGAATGGGACCCCTTTTCCTTCTGAACTTTTTACTGAAAAACATTGCTTTAACAAAACAAGAAATATTAACAGACGTGTCTATACACTTTTATAAAATGCTACCTTTTTTGTGCACTTGCTTATTCAAACGTGAAATGGGCATAAAACAAGCAAGGCTTGTGACAGTGAAACAAAATGAAGATCCAGCACGTGCACATGGTACACATTATAAATGTATGCATGTCAGTGACCCCTGCAATGGCACTGATATTTTGCATATGTATGTGTATCTTCAAAGGGATCCTCAACATTGTACAGATAGTAGAGATCACAGTTCTCCTGGGATCATTTGCTGCTTTTAATGTTTACTGGAGACTGAAGTTGTCAGGTAAAAAAATTAAACCATATGACCATCCATACCATCTTCTAATTACTTATCGTGGTCAGGAGCCTGGTTGGGTGCAGGCTGGGGTTCACCCTGCATGGTTTAATCCCAGAGTAAGAAGTAGGCTTTCAGTACGAGACTGGGTCTCAAGGATTTTGTGTGATTACCCTTCATCTTATGAATTTTGTATATTTCACCCCCTGTGCCTTCCACCCCCAAGTGTACCCCAAAGGGAGGAGCTCCCCAGTCCGGGTGACAGAGGATGATACCACCGGGGGGGATCCCATCCAGGCTGAGACTGAGAACGACATTGGACTATAACGACAATGTGACTGTGTGATACATACACGCGGTCATCGGAGCTGCACTGGCCTGGGATCAGTGTGTAAATGTTAACTTGCTGTGATTAATTGGGTTTTCGTTTCCGCTTGCTGTTTGTGTCATGCTCTATTCTGTACTCCACGCTGGCCCCCTCTCCTGCCAAAAGCCTGTGCCAGAGACCCATCACACAGCACACCACTGCTGCGGCCACAGAGACACAGCATGTAGTCCTGCTAAATGGCAGTGAATGCCCCTTTGTATGCAGACAGTGTTCCCATAGGAAATCTTTTACCTCATAAAATCGGACTTTGTCTAAAGGTTGATACTGGTGTGATTGGCCTGAACGAGGCCAGAGCAGATGGACTAGGACCGTCTGCACTGTGAAGTGGAACTTCTCAAATGAGGTCACACAGCTGTTATTCTGTCCAGGACAGGCAGGGTGGAATGGCCGCTTCGAGCCACTTCAGGGTTCACAGACTACTTTCAAACTGAAAGGCTCCTGCTCTTGGCTAAATAGTTCAGTTCTTCTTTTGCTTTGACTGGTCAGTTTCTTTGATTGAAAGACTCATCCAGCTGTTTCACATTAACACACTAGTGACACCTGCATTATTTGGAGTGTTGTTTTAAGTGGCGCTTGGCCGTGTTAAATATGTCGATGGATTGGGAAATGTTTTCTTTTCTGGTTGAATTAGAGAATTGTTTTGGTGGTTGCTGTGTAATTTCTTTTTTAGTAATTAGTTATGTTGGTTGTGTTGCAGGTTTTGGCCTTTGTCATCAGTTTTTAAGTTTTATTATTATGAAGCATGATTTGCATAACAGCAGAAAAATTCGTACAACTATGCAATACCTTGACTTGCAAAGTTTAGAAAGTTTGCAAATCGCTGCGCTACTAGTTGCTGTTAAAGTGTAAATACCCCCAGATTGTCACCTTCTTATCTTTTTATTCACTCCTCGTACTGCAAAGCGTATGCACATGATGTCACAGCAGGCGGAAGTCACTCCGCTCACACTCACTGAGTAGCAACAGAAACTGAGTGGCAGCGTTAGTGTTGAGCTTGAATGCCGCAAAACACTGAAAGAGCTGTCATGCGATTGATTGTACAAATAGATTTAACATGAAGTCTTTTTAGAGACTGTCAAAAACTCAATGAGTGAGTACCGGACGTGGATTGATCACATATGGCTGATTCCCGATCCGCCAAAAAGGTCTGGCGCTGATACCGATCTGAATATCGCTCTCACTGTGGTTCCGACTGTACATGCTACTTCACGCCTTTCCGGACTAGCAGTACACATAGGGGCATGATGTAATGATGCCTTTTATCCCAGACTAGTAGGCTGCTGCTTCCAGCTCAACCTAACCATTCAATCATATGCCTCCCGTGAGGCAGTATCAATGAAAATTTCAATGAAAAGTTTAGCCCAGTTGACTGGAATTGAAAAGGTACAGCATCATCTACAACACACTGGGCATCACAGATCTACTCTCACACCTATGAAGTCGACTACATCACCTTACCCATGTGTCACGGCAAGAGCACTGCACTGCACTGCACTGCACTGCACTGCACTGTACTGCTCAATGTTGACTAACATTCCTTTTGGCTTTACACAGTCCCAGCTCACAATACTACATCTTCTCATAGAAGATTGGGGGCTGCTTGAATGCTTTAAAACTGACTCTCATCAAGGAATCCACTCCACTGGTAGGTGGTTTGCCAGGGTATTAGGGATTTCAAAGGATTTTCATTGTCTCCGTATCGCGGTATCCTTATTTAAAAATTTCCTGGGACCCCAGCAAGATCACCAAGATTTCAAAATGCCAGAGTAGTGATGCTTTTTGGTATAATGTCTGGACAGTATGAAAGATTAGATATGCAGGTACCTCCACATCTCACACAGCTGCTTGCCTTAACTACTACCACTATTCTTCCTCTACTCAATTTTGGTTGACCTCGACTTTGGGAAACTTAGTGCTGCCACCTAGTCAACACCTAGTCAATCTTCTTGCACATGCATAGTGGACATGCATGACTTCAGCCACGCATAACTGTCCAACACAAACCCGCCATTGCTCCTGGTGAGTGATTCTTAGTCGGGAAACCACAGAAGGAGTCTTTAGGTAACCTCTTGTGAGCTAATTATAAAGCCCTTGACCACCCGGCTCAGGTATGTAGGCAATTACAATTACAAGGTAAAATGTCCTTTTATTAACATTGCTGATTCCCAGTGATAAATCCACACTCTGGGAAACAAAACAAAACACTTGAATTTCTCATTAGAAACAAAATGAATAAAAAGAACTTTTCCAGGCACTTTGCAGAACCTGTTGCATGCCTGAAATCACAGGTCTGGATGAATGAGTTCAACGGAAGTTGATTGAGTTGGGTTAATGATATTATCTATTGCTTCCTTCAACCTTGATGCTAAAACTTTAGAAAGAGCTTGTAATCCTTATTTAATAATGTGACCAGTCTTAGATTGCCTAATATTCTTTTATCTTTAATTGCACTCACCCCACATATTACTCCCTGTACTACCTGTAACTTCATGTATTGAAAAATCAAATCAGCGGTGTCCCGTTTTGAACCAATATGGGATGCAATTTGTCTTGTATTGCTAGACTGCCCCCCCCCCCCCAGCTAATTTTATTATTCATAAAGGTGGGGGGTGGTCTCTCTTATTTCTTAAAATCCAAAGTATAAACCCTATTAAAGATTAACTCTTTGATGGATAAAGATGTGCATTTCCAGCTAGCCAAACAAAATGACATGAGCCATGAAAGAACCCTGAGATTCTGAAAATGCCGATTGATGTGAATTAATTCTTAGGTTGACAGGACACAACGAGAGTGAGAACTATAGATGTGCTTTCCCACTATGATAATAAAGTCACTGTTTGTGTTGCAACGTAGATCAATACAGTAATAAAAGCTGTGTAGCTTACTCATTGAAATAAAAAGCAAATTCATTAAAAAAATTACTTGATGTGTAAATATGTGAATGGTAACTAAATGTCCAAGCTTGCGTGCCTGTAATCAGAAGGTCGCCAGTTCAAACTCAGGCTCCGCACGTATGCGGGTCCTTGAGTGGGTCCTTAACCCCCAGCTCCCTGGGCGCCGCTACAGGTGGCAGCCCTTTGCGGACAGCTTACTCTACAAAGAGCAAGCTCAGGGAGACATAAAGAGAATTTCCCCATGAGGTTCAATGGACATGCATTGTTATAAAGATAAAGGTTCAGAAATGTATACATAAATTAGATATTACTTTGTGCAGTTTTAAGGATTACATGACTATATTCCAGAAGCTTCAAATACAAGGCAGGACCCAAATATAGAAAATGGATGGACAGATGATCATAAACCCTAATTTACACCATAGTATCGGTTGAAATATCATTTGGACAAGCGGCAGGTCAAGCAGAATAAGACCAAGCTGGAATGGGAGACATGTTATGCATTATTACAAAGATTTCCGTGAATAAATTAAAACTATCATAAAACCTTAAGGACTTGCACACTTCAGCCCAGCTTGGCTTAGTGGGCACTTTTTCTATAGGCAGGCACACAAAAAAACGAAATGTACCAAGACGAGATGAATGGTTTGAAATAGTGGATGGAATATATACCATCAAGCAGTTAACTCACAAAATAAGAATTCAAGAGGACCAAGGTCTGGAGAAATGGAAGAAATGGACTGTGTTTATGTTCTCAGCAACAGGATGAGGACTAGAATATTGATAAAACATAGGATAAATATGTAGTAGCTAGCAATCCAGACTGTTCACAGGTTGGGCTTTGGTTTTTCTCTTTTTTCTTTCTTTTTCTTTTCCCCTTCTCTCTTGTGTATGTGTGTTTGTATTTTGTGATCTATTTTGTAATGGGAAAAAGCAATAACAAGAATAAAGTAAAAAAAAATGAAACACAACTGAACTCGAGAGCTCGAAAATGTAAATTGCACAGACATGGTGTCCCACCCTGGGTTATTTCCTGTTTTGTGTCTGTGACCATGCGGGTATATAAAATAGATGGATGGATGACTGAAGCCATGGTTCCTGAATTTGGGGGGGGGGGAGTACTGAAACGTGATTATGTGATATAAAATAAAAATACACAGGGAAAGTAATTACATGTCTTTCTTCACTGGTTGTGCTTCACAAAATTTTGCTCATTTAAGCAAATTTTCCACAAAGAAAGCACACAGAACTCTGCAAGTTGCATCGCATATTTTGAGAACATTTTTTTGGCCACGACAATCACAAAAAACAATCTGCATAGGGACTGCATGCATATCCATCTTCATCTACCTTGTTAGGTAAACTGTTTAGCCAGTAAGTCATTACAGCCACTGCTAATGGTGGCAAGAAGTTTGTAAGGAATTTGCTTTGGTTAGCCATTTAACTTAAGACAGGTCACTTTTGACCATAATATAACCCAGATCTACTACGGATCTACCAATCACCCTGCAGAGCTTAGTGCAGCCCTAATTTAACACATCTAATATGGTGCAGAGTGCGAGTGTCATGATCTGCTCTGGCCTGCCAGGTCCTATTCCTGTGAGGACCAGCCGGTGGCGCTGCTGGTTTTCTTGCACCATCCTTCCCTACCTGGCCAGTAGTATTAACTGCCTATGCCTGGCCCTCGTTAGCCCCTAGTTAGTCAGGTAAATTGATGCCTCTCCATCCTGTGTTCCCCAGTCCCGTCATTATCCCCTGTTTGTGTGGGCTGTCTCCAGTCCTGTACTTGCCTGTACCCCAAAATAAAGTTGCCCATCACGGGGCGAATTGCGAAGTGCTGGGTCCCGTCTTGCTGTCCTCAACTGCTGACATAACGGGTAGATCTTCAGGAACAGGAATGGGCAGCCCTGCTCTAGACAATATTAGACCCCCTCCCCCCAAACGGAAATACCAGGATATATCCAAAATTCCAAATATACCACAGTATGTATTACCGTAATACCTCCCAAGCCAGCATCCCCCACCTCCCGGTTTTCTCTCATCCGCCTTCCTAAAACCAAGATGCCTAAGGTATGATGACTGCAAATCAATGCAACTGTAGCGGACTTGATATTGTGGCGGCTGATGCTTTGGCGCACAGGGGAATCTGATATTTAATTAACTGAATATTGACAAGCCAATTAGCATAAGGCCAACATGCCTCTTACCCCATACAGCGGTCCTGAGGTAACTGGTAAATATAAATCATATAATTGGATTATATAATTTCACTTGACTACTAGTTGAACATAACTAGCAGAATTAGACTAAATCTTATGGCAAACCCAACTTAGTAAATCACGTTAGTAACACACAATAGATTAAATGACAAAATATATCAAGCAAGAATATTTTTTTTCTAACTAAAAATCGACAAGCTAATTAACAAAAGGCCAACGTCTGTCTCACCGACGGAAATGGAAACGAACGAACTTACTACGTGAATTAATGTCAAAAACAATCAAGTAAAGTTAAAAGTAAATGAACGTATTTTGCTTACAAAAAAAGAGTTTAACTTGAGAGAGCACATTTCCCCCTACAGTGGTCCCGAGGTGGCAGGATGAGAGACCCTGCGTTCCCGCAATTAACGTTCCCGCACCACAAAACATCAGACGTGGCCATAACAGTGGTAAACATGTACAGTCATCATTTAACGTATAATAAACATTCAATGACACGTTACATGGCCACTGCGTTTTTGTCATACTAAATTGCGGTGGTATGATTGAAGGCACGCACTTTTTAATCCGACGCAGAGTGGCCATGGGGTGGCGCTATATACCAGCTTCGCGGGGATTTCTTCCTTGGGTCCGTATTTAAACAAACTGGAACACCCCTGTAAGCTTCTCCGATCCTCGCCCACCCATAAATAAAGCCGCCTTGTCACACCCCTCCCGCGATCCGCTACTTTCTATATAGGACGAGGGTAGGGTACTGGTACATGCTTGGACAAACTGGGACTTCATACTGTTGCTCTTTTTGTTATGGGATATACATAAATTGCTTTACATGCAAGTGAAACCTGTTTTACTATCATGAAAAGTAAGTTTTAGGCATTGCGGATCGGTCTGGAAGAAAAGGCTTTACTCCGAACCGGTGTAACCGGTGTCTTTATTAGTTTGTTCCGATAAAGGCGATGGATTTGCAGAAGTTGGGCGAAGCGTCCTCCGCATTGCTGGGATGCGTGGCGGTCCAGAGGAACTCATCGGGTAACGGCACGGAAAACGGGACCGCGGACGCTGTCGATGCCGCCACCTGTGGAAATGCGTCCGCTGTTGTAAGGCTGCAGCCAGGGAGACAAAGGGGTGAGCTCAAATGCTTCTATGTAAGATGCCTTTATGATTGATGTACTACTGCGTCTTTCTGGATCTAACATACACAGTCGGTGTTTAGGGTTATCACATACGCTCAGCTCTTTAGATCACAATACTGGGTTTATTATAGTGGAGCATAGTCAGGTAGCAATCTTAAGTAGCTCTGATTGAGATAACATTAGTCCCCCTTTGAGTAATTTTTAGGGATCGCTACCATGAACTCCACTCCACTACGGCAAGTTGCATTGCGCTTCCCACTTTCATTTGTGTCCCAGTCCCTTCCAGTTAATTGACCTGTATCGCACTGACAGTTGTACCCATTTCATCATGACGATTGAAAGAGATTCTAATGGGCCGCGTGAAAAATGTCCTTCATTTGCAGTCTGACGCCTAACGATTTGGTGAAAAAACACGTAATTAAATTGACATGATGAAGATAAGCTCTCAGAAGATCGATAGGGCAGTGAAGTGTCCACAAAGTCGGGGGTATCAGTTCCCAAAGGATGGTGCTTTTAAATCTTAAAAGAAGCGCATCCCAATCCTTTCCTAATATAGCGTTATGCAATTTTCCCTCGAAATGTCTCACTTAATGATCATTTCTCCAAGAGGACTGCCGTTTTTGTAGCTACAAAAGAACTTAAGTCTTTTGGTCGTTCCGACTTTCATCGCAATGAGCACTTATGGTGATGAATATAATCAGATAAATGGGAGCTTTTCACCAGCAGAGAATATAATCAAACAGCAACTGGGTGAAGCACATCCTATTTTGTTGTACATATTTATGCAGGACTCTCTTCACAGGGTATGCCTGGATTGTGTGAAATACATTACAGAAGCCATCTTTCTCTTCCAGGAAAACAATATATTACCATCTAGGTCTTGCTTTGTGGGCGGTGTTGCTTTTAAATGTTCGTGCAGTGGTGAAAGTTACTGGCCATTCTGTGGACGTTTCTGTAAAGAAAAGCAGACCAAGGGAAACGTAAACAATTTTTGTATTCAGAAGATGCTAAGTTTGAAGATGCTCCCCCTCTAAAATGGAATTTTCTGGGAATACCTGGATGCAGTCTACATCATTCCCTCATTCCATATTTTACTCACAGAGAACTGAGACAATAAATATTTATGGAAAGCTCCAGCCAAACATGTACAATAATCAATATGGTATCACCACAAATAAGCAAAATATCTATAGAAACAGTTTAATGAAATACAACCAGCCAATTTTCTTTTTTTTGTGTGTGTGTGTAGAGATCCTGCAGTTGATATTCTCAGCCATTGTGTGTGTCTGTAAGGTATTCCCCTGCACTGCCGACGCCAGAGCAAATCTGACCTGGGGCACACAGAGGTGGGAGGGTGGTGATGGTAAAATTTGTTGATTGGGAGGAGGATGCGGGTATGATCCATAGCCACGCTCCTGGGAGAGACCAGGCTTATTTGTTTTATGATGAACACCTTTATTAAAAAAATAACAATAAAATAAAAGATGGTGTCATTGGTGGGTGGGGTTTGGAGGGGGCACAATCGCTTATTTGGGGGGGCATGGACGCCTCACATCCACCCGTTTATCACCAGTTGGCCAGTACACCAGACTACCCCGCTCTTCTGGATCCCTTAGGTCATAGGTCAAGGGATCGTGTGCAAAGTGATGCCCCTTTAGTGACAGACAGCAGTAAAAGAGAGTGGGAGCATGCTGTGAGATGAGAGAACGACGTCCAGCATTATGAACCATCTGTTTTCTGTGGTGCTGATTGGAGGGAGACACTCGAGCCGTGTCTAAGCAGAGTCATTTATCAGCTGAGGGCAATGATCATCATCATGGGATTAGCATAGAAATTTGCAGTCTTACCTTCCTAATGGATAATATTTGATTTATTTAGTCAGCAACAATATCAAGATTGAGGAGCTTTGGGTATTAAAATCCAAAGCCTTATTATTCACCCAGAGATTTAGTTTCAACCTTGTTTTTGCCTTGTTTCCTATGACTAAATACAAACACAAAACTGTGTAAGTTCCTTTCATCTATACTCTAAAAACAAACTTAGAAAACACCATAAAATGGTGAAACCATCTTGGTTTGTGTGTACAGGCTTGTTTGATGCTCCCTTTGAGACGTGAGACATGAGCCCTAATTGGTCTGAAGGAAGCCAAACCAGCAGCAATGAGAATTTCTGTACTTTGAGAAATGCAAGGAACTTCTCTAATGAGGTCACGGTATGGATGCTGAATAAACGAATACATTTAAAAGAACTCTTCTGGGATTTTTTTCTCATTTAGGTCTGCAAGTTAGACTCTTTTTCCATCAATACTGGCCCTTTTAGTTGGTTATGCCATTCAACCCCGGTTGGGACTCAACTTTCACTAGAGGCCTTGTGATCACAAAGCCGTTAAATGTGTAAAAGATGCCTGCTGACAGTCCACCTCAAGAAAAGAGAGGATCTCAGTGTGGCTCCAGCCTTGAAATGCCACTTCAAGCCCATGTAATCTATCAGTAAACAAGATACAGTGAATCACACAGCCTTTTATCCCAGACCAGGATGGTAGCTTCGAGTTCAATAGCCCCTCACTTCTTCTTCAAAATAAAATAATTTTTCCATCCTCTGCTGGTACAACACCCACCAGCGAGCCCTGTTTATTTTGTAATACTTGGAAGCACACAGTCGCTAAGCACAGGGGTGACCATAGCATGTCTGCATTCTTTGATCCCAGGATTGGCTGGTCCTTCAGTGCTAGCCTCTTGACTACCATATAGACAGTGACTGAAGAATGGAGACAGTGGTTGTTTGCCAGTAGAGAGGGAAATGAGAAGATACCACATGAAGGAAACAGGGTCGACAGCAGAAGACCTTTGATTACCGAGCGTGAACTTGTAAACTCCCATCACTGAAAAATAGCTGTAGTTCTGCTATGCAGAAAATCCACCTTGAGGTATGAACAGCTACAAAAATGTGAAACAATTCTAGATCCAGTTCAAGTATATAACTGCACAACTCATAAAATTGTGATTAGCAATGCAGCTTCTAATTGGCGTTTTTTTCATAGATATGGATTTGTGAAGTGGTGATTTTGTTACTCGATGAATCAATGAACAGGAATTTGATAAGACCTGCAATAGGGACTAAAGATTCAATTTCCAGCTTCACTTGGTTCCCACTCCAAGCAATTAGCCTTCTGAAAGATGAGGCTTTGCAGGGCACAAAATTCTCAAAGGATATTCAAAACAATTAGATAGAAAATCAGTGCACATTACATCCTAATCAAATGCAGAATTGTTTTAGTACATAGTCAGTCATATTTCATATTTTCTTTGATTATCATGAATGCAGTTCTGATTGCCCACATTGTAATGAATTTATCCATTTCGCTAACAGCCTGTGTACTTTGCTTTGGTATCAGATTTTGATATATGTTGTTTTCGGGCTGAAAGTCATAGCAGCACCTAATGTATTATATCAGTCCTGGATGACTAAACTTCATTGTTCATCCTGGTTTTTCCCTCTATGTATCTTAAAGTAAACGATGTGAAATCGTGCTGAGCTTCCATTAACCACCAAGAGATGGACGCAGCACTGATCGATTGTAAGAATCCTTTGTCAGCAAGAACAACTCGACACACCACATTATCGATTCGCTTCTGAAGGAATGTGGATTGAATTAAACACTGAACTCATCAGCTTTCCCTTCCATTCACGTTAGGCCTTTTAAAGCTCATTTGGAGGCGGAACGTTGTGTTGATTGCTTAAGCAGTTAACCCAGAAACATCTGAGTCATTCAGTGAACATTTATGGGCCTTAAGCACGTAACATAAACTCTAATAGTTAAAGAGAATGTTCTGATGTTACTGTCTGACATGAGCATTTTTTTTTACTATGTATAGTGAAACTGGACTAGATATTGATTGATCCTACTTGCAGATGTACAACTGTATTGTAGTGACAAAGTAGTGGCCAGGAATGGCGAAAAGTCCATTTTTTTCAGGTGGGGGGGGGGGGGGGGGGGGGGGGGGGGGGGGGGGGGGGGGGGGGGGGGGGGGG